>APFE030363597.1:0-12493 GCA_000404065.3 Pinus taeda | reverse complement strand
TTTCTTTAATTTTTTTTTTGTCATATAGTTATATGCATATGCATTTATATAGTTTTTTGTTATTACTTAATGTTATGTGACATCTTCTCCTAATGACCTAATGCAATAAATTATGAATAGCGTTTAATATCATTTGTTCACTATCAACTAATAAAAGATAATCATTTCTCTATTTTGAGATTAAACTTAGTTTCAAAAGTAAATCTTCAATATTATTATTATTGATATATGGTAAAAAAAAAAAAATTCTAACTCAAAACCTAAATTTTTCTATCAACATATATTTTTTACCTTAAAATTAATAAGTACTTTTAAAAATAAATATTTTTTACTACAATAAGATATGGTAAAATTATAGCATATTTGAATTTGAGTTTCCTTGAATATTATCATTACTAAATATCAAAAGAAAAAGGAAATACTAAAGGAGTAGTCTACCGAGGTTGTAGAATGGCCCGGTTTCCGTCGCCGGCCGGAAAATCGTCCGGCTCCGGCTAACGGAAACCTCTCCGCCCTCCTCCACCCTCCCACAACCCCGCCACCCTCTTTCATCTGCCACCCCGCCACTCTGCCTTGACAGTCTGACATTTTCCCGATTGAAAGTATGAAAAAAAAATAGGATTGCAGGCGCTGACATCCCTGACCGATCGGATCGAGGACGATGTGGAGGGATCGGGAGGGACTACTCCCAAAACTGCGTTACTCTTCGACACTCTTCGACCCGACCCGACGCTCTCCCGCTCTGCAACTCAACAGCGCCCCCGCAACCAGGTACTCTTCTGAACCCCTACTCGAATCTATGCATGTCGTTTGTTGTAAATGACGCCAAGACAGTCGAAGTTCGGGTTCTAGTTTCCGCCATGATTATTGTTTACATTTTTCCACCAAAGCGATGTCACTTTGTCTTAAAAACAACTCTCGAATGAGTAGGTTAGCCATCGCACGTTGAGAGAGGCGAGGCGCCCCTTGGCTCAAATTTTGATGACGTAATGGAGAGCTAAGGCCCCTTAGTCGCACATGGAATTTTAACCAGCACCGTGAGACTGTATGAAATTAAAATTGTGATTCGTCAAAATCTTCTTTAGTCACTTTCAATAGGGAAACTGAAAGGATAAAAAACTCATCAAAAATAGGTAAGATATTAGCACAGTCATCCAAAGTCCAAACGCCTTGCGAAATCGTTGGCTGCATTGAGGTTCTTGAAATCGTTGTAACCTGTCATAAATACATCTGTTATGACTGACCTTTTGAATTTTAACCAACACCGATCTGCTCACCGCAAGTTGAATCATGTTCAAACATAAAATTGAACCTTCGATCCTTAAAATTTTGATGTAAATTAGCACAGCCATCCAAAGTATAATTTTAGCAACTTATTCATCTTATCAGATCTTTAAGTGCAGGAAATAGTGTATCAAGGTTGGTTTTCCATCTGTGAACGTGAGGGATATTATCTGCATCTTCGATCATGGCTCCCTCTAGGTATCGGGAAAGTGACTTTCCCCAAATAATCTTTGAGCTATTTGAAAACTGATGCTTTTCTCGTCATTATTCCTGTCATCCATATAGCTCCCTCTGAAGCCTTGCTTCATATGGACATTCAGTCTTTTATCAATCTGTTTCTCGTCTTCATTATGATACCAAACCTCTGCAATACACAGGCAAACTTCTTTCCCATGCTCATACCTCAACAACAGTGTATCAAATAGAACCTTATTACTGATATTAGAAATATGACTGACAATATAATATACCAAGGGACTTACTCGGAATGATTTTCAAGCGTGATTATCCCATGGATCTAGAGTTCTAGCCTTGATTTTAAAATTTCTGTCATTTTCTAAGTAGACCAAGGAAAATCAAATTAAAACAAAATATATATCTGATATACTAAATTTCTTCCAAGGTAAAAGAAAGTGGCCAATAGTCAATTCACTTCAATTGTTAACGAGAAACTGACTTCTGCCCTCTAGGTTCGGATGCTTGCCATCGAATGATGGAGATGAAAGACAATGAATACTAGCATTAGCCTGTGATAGGTGACAAGGTGTGATACAACGTAACTCATTTCATAGGCCAGAGGAGGACCCAAAACTAACTTCTGTCATAAAGGAGGTATGATCGCGAGACAATCTTCAGGTGTCCACAGATTTATACACCTTCAGGGATGCTGCTTTTAATGATGCTATTCGAGGGCTCTGAGATAGATAAATGATTCTTCTCAGAATTGAATGAGGATTGATACTGCTTGATGCCTGAATATTTCTTCGTTTTATTGCCACTCAATATTTACTGATAACTATACTTAGGGTTTTAGTATAGATTTTATTCAATATCATCACAATAAATAAGATTCCATAAGTTAGCTTGATTGCCATAAGATATTTAAACTGTGAATCTATAAATATGTGTTGATCATGATACTGATGAAGGAACACATCAAGGATCTCATATCCCAGGTATTCATACTGTCTCGATAGGTCAACGTACATTGAACAATATCAAGCAAATACTGTCTCTTCCATCAACAATGCCTCTCACACAGCTCGGGAGTCTACACATACTGGTCTCTCCACTTAGAATCAATGTTGATCCATATCCACATCTAATTCTTCAAAAGTTGATGAATTGAAGATTGAGTTGGTTGATGTCTCAGCTAAGATATTCATTTAATGATGATTCTAAGCATGAAGGGGATCCTTTGGGTCTGAACAATCTTGATGCTCAATGCTGCAAAATGCCATAGGATTAACTTCAGCCACTGAACAGTTTTCAATCTCCTTTCTTCACAAGATATCAATGACCTTTTGTTTAAAAAATAAGGTCCAGCGTTGCTACTGAATAACTCAGAATGTATTCGTTACACAGGAGGGTCGAATAGGTCTACGAATTTCTGCAGTACTCAATTGATTGACTCAACGATAAAACAATTCAAACCCTCAACAAAAGTATTCAGATAATGACTGTTAAAAACTGCGTAAACAAAACACAAGAGTTCCTTGATGTGACAGTGGATCCAGCCTCAAGAGATGCCACAAATTACTGGAGATAGGCCTGAGAATTGGTTGCAAAATATTAGCAATGAGCCTTTGCTTTATTCTTTAAGGGCCAAAACAATAGTTCTCTAGAACTGATCAAGGAGGCTGAAATACTTCAAATAAAGGCTATGAAGATTGAAATATTCTTAGAAACGTCCTGCCATAGTCTTGCCCCTTTCATTTATGGAATCAACCTTCTAACTTGAATATTCTTAGATTGTAAAAGCCTTAAGGCAGTCCTAGCTATAACCTGGTCTTGCACAGGGATGCCTAGAAAGATGAATAGAGATCTCAACCATCATCCTTGTTCTAAAATAAACTCTTGACAGATCCATACTTAGGAAACCAAGAGTAGGTTTGAGGTCTGTCCTTTGGAGGACTGAAACACCTACATCAGAACTGCACACACTCCCACAAGAAATTACTTTATGACCGCAGGGAACTTGCCAAGTTACAGAATTATGCCTTAACAGATAACTGAGCTTCCTCCTTTGCTGGTACAGAACTCAGATCCCTCCAACAGTACCCAAAGTTAAAGAACAATCCAACAACAACTTCTTGTTTAGAGAGATATGCAGACACCAGCCAGCAAGGATTAATACCCAGCAAAGATCCCTCACTCAAAAAATAAAGGAACCCAACCGTAGCCTTAAAAAAATTTAATTGACTTTTTGTCAATTTCTTCTGCAGGTACATAAATTTCATCCTTCACTCTGTTTCTAATTAATTTAAGCATTCTTTTGCTTCATGAAGCCTTACCTTCAGATTTGCAGGGGAAGAAATCCTGGAGACTTGTCAACAACCTTCTTTTAGTGATTGCTTTCTCGCTTGGGCTTGTCCTTACCTGAGCTCTGATACCATGTTAATTTTAGGTTAACATGTTCTTTGCTTAGGATAGTTACTTCAATTTTCCATATCAACCCTATTATCAATTCATTTCTTTTCATTAGCAATCACACCAATCATTATCACATTGACAGTAATTGAAGAAAGAACATAAACGAATAATGCAAAGGACAAGCCAAGACAAGAGGACACATGAATATGGCTCAAGCCAGGGAAAAACCCCAAGATGGGGAAAACCCTTGATCAATTCTTCTTATTATTATTATTAAGTGTTCAGCAGAGAGATAGAGAGAAAGTAAAATAATTCAAGGTTAAGCTTGACTAGCAGAATAGGAGACTGTCACTGCCCTCAATAATATATGCAATTCTGGAGCTGATGTCATACTGTAGAAGAAGCTGACTGGTTAGGGCTAATACCTGTCTATCAAGGAACTGATTTAATCAGGTCAACCATTCTTCTATTACTCAAGATTGTGTGAGAATATCATATATTATGTTTATAATAGCTGGAGTTCTGTTGCTTGTTGGTCCTGGTTAGGGCATGAAGCACAATGTTACAGCCTTTAGCAATACACTTCAAACAGCCTACTACAACTGTTACCTCCATTCATGTTGATTTGTTCTCCTTCAGCTTCTAATCTGAGCTTGATCCAGACCCTGAATAAATATCCATGCCAATAAAAATAGGTCTGCAGTCTGCCAGGGCAGTAGATTGCCTTCTCGGCCTACTGTTAAGCAGGATAAGGTATGCAGCCTACTTGAGAGGGACTTCTTGTAGATGCAGCTTTCTTGGGAGAGAGTTTTCAGTGTTCACACCATAAAATCAACCCTAAACACTCTAGCTCTTTCATTATGTGTGCGGTCATCTTCACGAATAACTCAGACCTGTAATATGAGATAGAAAAGCCCAGAATAGTCTTCAAACAAGCCCAAAATTTCCTTTAACAGGCTTGGCCTTCTGCCAGAGGAACTCAGTCCATCAAGTAGCCCAATCAAGACATCAATCATGTCCTTCCTCCTTTGCTGGAGCTATCTTCCTTCTGTGGCCATTTCAGAGAGAGAAAGATGTGTGATAAGATGTGTGTAATGATGATGGAGGGGACTTCCTTTTATAGGATTTGGAGAGGGGTTCAATTTGATTATTTTACCCCAAACCGACCTTGACAATTTGCACATGCGTGGGCTTAATTTCAAAAACATATTTTTCCATGTTCAAATTTGATGGTCTTTAGGTTGATTTTGGTCCTCTCAAAAAAAGGAATTGAATGCCACAATTATGTTTTTCCAAGGAGCTGTCCAAAGAGGAATTTGGCCATAGTTGCCAATTTTAACAATGAAATAAAGTTGGAGAACTAGCATCCCTTTATAACATGTACAAAGGCATAGGAGTGCGTAGAACCTCAGAATATCTAGAAGTGCAAATGATTTATGAGCAACTACTTAGGACATTGGTGGAATGTTTATGTGTGAGGTCATCTTCTCATGCAAAAGAAGTTGCAAAGTCCTGGCTTAATGTTTTAAAAATCAGCTAAGGATTTAAATAAAATGAAAGCACTTCCAGCTCCTGGCTAGGGATGATGCAAACAATGAACATGAGGAAACATAGAAGTGAACACAACAGCAAGAGGGGGAAAATTTTCCCCTTAAAATTACCAGTCTACTATCTCATTTGTACCATAATACATATAGTTTGGTTTTCTCAACTGATTAAAGTACTCCTAATGAGAGTAAAGGATTTTAACACCAAGACAGGGGATGTTGCTTATACAATGGGAATAATTAAATTGTTTCTTGAGTGTGTAGAGCTGTTGTATAGATTAAAAATTGGGTAAGTGAGGCTCAAGGATGATATACAAAATACCCATGGCTATCCTTTTCTCATTTAGTTTGGGTTTACACTATAAGTATATAGCTCTCAGCAAATCAGATTGAACAATTAATCTTATTTGATTCATGCAGTCACAAAAAAATACATCATCATTTAGTTCTAATGTTTTATGTGATATGACAAGGAATCAATATGGTACTAGGTAGGGTGAATCACATCCAAACCTTTCACCATCATTATCTTGATTGCTTGATGTCCTTGTAAAGTTAGCGCTTATAGCTTCATAAAAAAAATTGTCTTCAATTTTCAATGAACAAAACAAATAAAGTGAGTTTCAATATCTCTGTTGTTAGTATACAGTACCAATATGAGAGTGGATAGAAACAAACACAAAATGAAGAGGTACCGTTTGTTGGAATCTTTCCTTTAAGGAATGCATTTGTTCATGTTCTCAAAGGAATCTTTCCTTTAAGGAATGCCTTGTTGAGAGTGAATGAGGCAACAAGCAACATCTTAAAGGAAATTCTTGCATCCCAAATTTTTTGCATCCTTTTGTGCTATTTATTTTTGTCATTATTGAGTGATTGATATTTTAGACTTTATCAAAGGAGAGGAAGAAATTCCTATTGCTCCATGTAAATTCGTACGAAAAACAAAGGGTAAACCAAAAGAAAGATCTACCGCTGCATTGCAATATGATATGTGAGTATTTAAAATATATATTGTTTAGATATTTTGAAACCACGGTTATCTTTCTTTGTATGTACTAACAATTAAAATTTTTGGTTTAGTTATCATTGTTCATTTGGCCCAGAGGACAAAAGAGGAAATATTTCAGCTAAACGAAGGACCTCATTTGTGCAGAAGAGGGGTTGCCAATGCCACTTTATTGTGAAAGTTATGCATGAAATTCCTGATAGAGCAATATTGACTTTCAATATATATGAACATGAAGATGGGGAAGGTTGGGCTTGTCATGGTCAAGGTGACACTTCAGGTGAGACCAGGGCCTTGCTTAGGCCAAAGCTTTCGAGGGACATTGTTGGATATGTAGAGAGTTGTTTCTTTTCGGGAGTGCCTATTGATGTAGTGTATAGAACACACATTAAGAGACATGTTGACATCGATGTGGCAGCTCGAGATAGAGATTTCTTCTTATGCAGGAAAGATATTGTAAACATTTATAATAGGTTGGCGAAGGGAAATTATCAACTTCACAAAAAGGATGAAATGAGTGTAAACCTTTGGTATCAAAAGCATCGGGAAGATTTTTTCTTTTACCAAAATCCCAATGGTGTGGAGGTCCCTTTTATAATAGGGATTCAAACAAAGTGGATGTTGGAGACAATGGTCAAGCTATCGCACAATAGCTTAATAGCCATGGATTCAACATTTAACACAAACAAATATGGGGTAAGTCATATGCCAATGATTTATTGAATATATTTATTTAAGTTGTATCCATTGTAAATGATTAATAACTTGTATTTGAATTTATGTAATGTTGAAAATGACAGTATCAATTGTATACAATCGTGGCATTTGATGAACAACAAAGCGGGGTGCCTGTTGCATGGGTCGTGGCATCACAAAACACATCAGATGATATTGCAATATGGCTGGAGCAGCTCATGCGCAAGTGTTTCCAAACCCGTCCTGATTGGAAAGTCAATGCTTTCATGGTTGATGATGCACTGGCTGAAATCAGTGCCTTGAGGTAACTTAACATTGTCATGATATAACCAAACCTGCATTTTTTCTAAAAATACCACACTAAAATGCATTGAATATGGCAGGAGGATCACAGGTTGTGATGTGATCTTATGCGTTTAGCATGTACGGAGGGCTTGGTTGAAGAATGTCAATCGGTTGGCCACTAGTTCCATAAAAGCCAAAGAGATGTTCAGTGAGTTAGGTTTCATCATGAAACACACTCTCAATTATGAAGTGGAAGATGCAATCAATCAATTTTTTTATCAGGTTTGCAGATGAAGAGAAGTTCTTAGACTATTTCAACAAGAATTGGGTCACTGGAGATAAGATTCGTATGTAAACATTTTTTTCATACTATATGCATTTTTTCATTTTATAAAGGTGATATAGTGAGACTGACATCGTTCTATTTGCAATTAGGTATGTGGGTGAAAGGTTGTCGGGAGTTTCCTCATGCAAATCAGGAGACCAATAATGCTGTTGAGTCATATCATTGTTATCTAAAAACAACATTTCTATCTGACAGAAGGAAAAAATGTGCCCGGAGGATGGATTGGTTATTGCATATGCTACTAACAACAGTTGAACCTTGTTATCGGTTCAAGGAAATATTAAAAGAAGAAGGATTTATAAACAACTAGAAGAGAGAAAAGCAGTTAGAATCATCAGTGGAACGAGCAAGGAAAATTATGGATACTGATTATTGTCCTCATGAGAACATAACCCGTGCTTATTGGGTGAGAAGTCAGACAGATCGAGATAAAAAATACATTGTCACCTGGTATCGTAAGGATTTTATAACGTGTGAATGTCCATGGTCTATCCGTGGAAACATTTGCAAGCATGCCATAAAAGTTAATTGGTTGTATTTCCAATCAGATAATTCAAATCCATTGATTCATTAGCATGCAGAGGATAACATATTCAATGACCCACCTGAGATCAATATAGAGCCTCAAAACCATGATGAAGATGTCGATGCTACTCTTATGGCCACAAATGTTGTTCATGAAGATGCCGAGGCACTTCATTTGGCAAGGGAGGAGTTGTTTAGCTATACACATCTCATTTTAGATAATCCTCCTACTACTTTGGCAAAGACAATCCAGTTGACTGATATGCTTAAAAAAATGTTGGATGAATTCAATAATTTGCACGTTACTGATTTTGACTTCACACCTGGATTGGAATATCTTGATCCATCTTTGAAGAGGAAGAAGAGTTTCCTTAGCCCCACAAAGCAAAGAAGAAGCAGCAGAAAAAACAATGGTTTGGAAATTGATTTAAATGTTGATCCATCAGAATATGAACCATTTGAGTTTCGATACCTCAATAAGCGAGGACGTCATCGATCAAATAATGTCGTCTCTAAGGTTACAGGTTAGTTTCATGTGTTGAATAGAGTCATGATTTTAGATTTAAGTATTTAATCATCACTATTCTTTAACATGTGGTATGTTTATTTTTATAGCAATGCAACAATCCCCAACCATGGAAATAACCCAAGATCAAAGGGAGATGCAAGACCATCCGACCTTACTTGCCATGCCAGGTACATTTGACACTCTTTCATTGTGTGTGTACATATACCTTAATGCTCTAGAAAATTTCTTTGCGATAACGTTTGACATTTTTCTAGGTAACTATAGAATAAGTGGAGAAGCATAGTCTTCTACCATGACTGATCATCTACAGAAGGACTTCAACTCTAGTGGGAATCAATGAGGTATGCACAAAGAATAGATAAGCTAGGTTGTTATGGCGTCATCAGGTGGCCCTTTATCATATGATAAGTATATTTATGTTTTTCCATTGTTATGTTGTTGTAAAAATACCTTTTTCATAATCTATTCATAAACACAAATCAAACCCCTTATTTGGAATTTTGAAGCCTGATTTGGTATTTTTGAAGAAGATTACAAACTTGCCCATGCCCAGGTCTGATACCACTTGAAAGCTTGGTATTGCATATTCAAGTGTCAATGTTTGATACATTGGATGCTTGTGTGAATTTATTATCTTTCCATCATGGATCTGCATATCATATCTTTGTTTAGATGGACATAATGAATCACTTCAAGAGGCCATAGTTTCTTTTTTCTCCTTGTAAAAAAATAATCCCTTACATCCATACCAACCAATACATTATGCATCCTGCCCATACTCTATAACCTTCAATGCTTACATAAATACAGGTTTGTAGTTTTATAAAGTACACAAATAAAAAATATGTCCATACCAACCAACACATTTGTCTCCTTTACATAAGAAATCATGGTGTTTTCCATGCTTTTGATGCCTTCCTCATGTCATTTGTGTTGTACACGATCCCTCCTCTTGTCAATTAATGACCTGAACCACTAACTTGACACTGCTTCATTGTGCACTATGACAGTTTTATCTAACTTCTTCGGAAAATGAGGAACTGATGTGAGTGTCCACGTTTGTGGAGCCCAATATTAGTATCTTCTGGGAAGGGCTTTAATTATCATTGATTGCTGGGGTGGACTTCTGTTTTTTGGCTTCTCTAGTTTCTATCTGTGCAGGCAGTACTATTTCTGAGTTTATAAACTGAAAGACTGTTTTAAGTGTGGTAGCTTTAATTTCTCTTCTTTTACACTTTTCATTTAATTCACAATAACAAAATTAGCAGGAGAATCTGGTACACAAATCACTTACTTTTATGCATTTAATTCATTTAATGCATGCTCTATCCAATGTCGAATAGGGTTGATATAATCAGCACCTCCAATATATGAATTACCTACTCATTACCATGTATTACTTGATGAGAATAGTTTTACTGTGGATGATCTTCAAATTTTGGTCCATGCATTATCTTATGTGTAAGAAACAATGCTTGATGGTTTTATTTTGATGTTATAACCCAATTCTATTGAGGTTTTGACTCTAACTGTGTATTTGTTTGGTTGTAGGTATCAAAGGAGTACAACGACAATATCTTCAGGTAGGCTGTTAATCTTTAAAGGACTGTAATTTGTTTCTCCTTTACAATGGAAATGCTAGTAGTTAAATTTATATCTGGTCTGATTATTATGTGTTTGATGATGTGCAGTTGCCCCAATAAATTATGCACATTTAGCTGCAACCCAGATGCAACAATTCTTGAAGGTAGATGAGCTTACTGAAACAGCTTCCCGATCAAGAAGAGCTGAAGGGTCAACTGCATCTGGAGGAGTACATGTCCCTGAGCTCCCTGCTCTGCTGCAAACATTTTGCCACACAATGTTCTTCTGTGAATCTTACAGAATTTTTTCTTCCCTCCATTCATGCATTTAATTCATTTAAACAACAATACTCTGATGAAATTGTCAGCAGAACTGAAATTATAATTGCATCTATGTATGCTTTTATAATCCAGTCTCTCCAACCGTCCCAAAACCTTGGGATGTGAAATCTGATTTTACAGTGCACATCACTAATGATACATGAACAATAAATTTTGATGTATGTAAGGTGAATCTTACTGGATTGATCAATTTTTGAGTGACAATTCTTGGATGATGATTTGTTATTTTTCAAGAATTTCCATAAATAATGCAAGAAAAATGTGCATGTCCACATGTTTGTCTTTAAATTACTTTCAACAATGTTCATAATTGAAATGTGATGGTGATAATAAAATTGTTGTTGTTGTTTATGTTCATTTTATAGATGATGGATTAAAGGTACCTCTTTCCACAGCTGTGGATATATGTAAAAGTCCTTACATGCTTCTCAAAGGCTAGCAGCGTTCACTTCATGATCTGATAATCCATGAAGTGTTTCCATTGTTGGTCTTGTTATCCTACTCTAGCCACTTATTGTGATTGGGAGTACCCCTTTAGAAATTTTCCTGAGCACTTTTGTTGGATTGTATGGTGAAACCATTGTCTATCAGGATACCTCTTTTCGGGAAGGGTTGCCATGATCGCAGATTTTGGGATCAGTTTGAATCAGCCTTCTAGTAATAGGTTTGGGAGATCATCTCCTTGTTTACTTCCTTCACCTGATCAGGTATTGAACATGTTGGATAAAGCAAGTATAGATGGAGGCTTATCTTCTACATTTGTTTCAAGCGTGAACTCTGTACGTAGTGAGGAACCTGCAGAATTGCAATAGGACAATGGACTAGGGCACGCTAATTATAAGCATTCTGATGTAGGCCTTGCTGGTAAAGGGATTGTCGATGGCTATGGAGGTTCTGGTGTGATAAGTGCAGGGAAGTCTCCCAAGATTAGCACGAAATGTGTAAAATAGGATGTGTTGAAGCCTGATAGTCCTTTTTCTAGCCATCATTATCTTCCATATTCACCCAAAAGAGGATATTTTTAATACAAAAGCTCCAGCACATCAACAAATTCCAAGTAATGAAGTATTAAGGAATGTGCTGGACAGTTCCATGTCTAGTCCTTCAGGAAGTCCAATGAGGATTTATGGTTCTGAGCAATCTCCCAACAGTATTTTCTGAGTGGCTAAATCCTTTCCTGAGAACAAAGGTAGCTCAGAATGTTCTCCCAATCCTAGTCCAAGAATGACAAGTGGTCCAAGCGCAAGAGTTCAAAGTTGGGCTGTCAAACTTTTGCATCACCGTGCTAGTGGGACATCTCTCAGAACTTCAACTAGCTGGCCAGAAGAGAGGGAACATTCCTGCACTCACTGCCATTGGAATCCTCAAGGTATTATTTAATTATGGTGTTCAGGCATACCTGGAAAACCCGGAAGCTATGCCCTGGATAGAGAAGGAGAGAAATGGTAGTTGTTCAAGGACCAAGCATTTGATGTTCAAATAGTTTCCATTCACACAGAGACAATGGAAGAAAATCAATGGTGTAAGATGAAATTTTGTGAGGCAGAGGCTCAACTATTTTTGTTTTTTAAAGAGAGAATGGAAAAGCAATGTTTGAAAGGTACCCACGTATTGGTGATTATGTTGAAGTTCTTATTAGAAATTCAAGTCGAGCAGACAATTGGTTTGACAAATTTAACCAATTTCTATCACACGAGTAGAGAATATGAAAACTTTAGGATTTTCAATTTTTCTAAATGCCCAAAATGATCAGTCTAT
>APFE030363593.1:0-12503 GCA_000404065.3 Pinus taeda | reverse complement strand
TGTGTGAAAGAAGTAAATTCCATTTAGACGTGTATATCACCATGTTGAGAATATAATGAAAGGGTAGATACCAGTTCATAAGGTTTTGTAGTATTGACACAAAATTATGTTTTGGATGGAGGCTAGAGACATTGTTGGAATTAATGAATATAAAGGAAAATTTGTCCACAACAATTGATAAAGGGTTATTGGATGTGGTTGCACCAACAAAGGATGGAAATGTCCTGGCATGGTCTACGAGCGTTACAGGCAAAGTCGACACTGTACAAGGACATTACATGTGTTATTCCTCAACTGGTAGTTAAAATGCCCTATTTCAACCTTCCATTTCAAAAAAATCTCCCTATACATCGAAAAATAGTGATGGTACGCAGATCATGGTGGAAAAATAAATATTTAATATTGCATAATACCAAGAAAAAAAATAATCTACAATATACCTTTAGAATATCTTGGTGCATAAATCAACATAAGAGGTAGGAAAGTTGGTCATAGTCAAAGATTTGAAGAGATATTTAAATTCTAAATTAGTCTTTGTAGTTTAAAATAAATTGGAATATATATTTTTTATAAATATAACATGTGTAAATATATTAAAATAAAATAATAAAATATTATGTAATTTAAATGTGTTTATTCAAATATATTTTTAAATATTGGGCAAATTTATCATGAAACAAAAAGTGGAGACAACCATAAAATATATTATAGTTGTTCAAGTTTTTTATTATATTTATTTAGAATATAAGTTTAAAAAATAATTTAAATAATAAAATTTACAATTAAATTGTCCACCTAGGGTATAGAGGGTGATGGGGTGTACTTTTAAGTCTCTGTGATGTGGAGGTCACCCATTCGAAATTCCTTGAGGAAAAAGCTAGTAATGTTAAGGGATGGTGTGGCCTAGGCGAGTGCAATCCCCGAGTGACTTAAATAACATATATCAGTGCGAAACAAAAATATAAAGTGATAAACAATGGCTTTGACTAGTAAATGCACGACATCTATACTACCGAATTTCAAAGGTAAAGTCTAGAGAATGCTTTAATACAACAACTATACTACCCAATTTTAGAGGTAAAATCTAGAGAATGCTTTAATACAGCATCTATACTACCGAGGTAAAATCTAGAGAATGCTTTAATACAACATCTATACTACGGAATTGGAATTTGAGACGTAAAGTTCAGAAAATGCTTTAAATATTAAATTTCCAATGCAATGCTAATCACGTCAAATAAATATTTAAAAAACAATTTGTCAAAAGATTAAATTATTAAATTTCCAATAAAAATGGCATGGTTAAAAAGATGGTTAGTCAAAAGATTAAATTATGAAATTTCCGATGAAAATAAAGGATGAGTGGAAGGGCTGGGTAATTGTTCCGATGAAAATAAAGGATGAGTGGAAGGGCTGGGTAATTGTTTTTTCCAGTGAAAAAAAATGTTCTTAGAGTGCGTAATTTAAATAGGTTACAATTTCATTGTGATTTTGAGAATTGTGAAAACTGTAGGTTCAAACCAGCACTGCCGGGTAAAAATTGAATAACCAAATTCCAACCTGGCACAAAACCCTAAAACACTTTGACTGGTCCTTTTCGGCATCTGTGTTTTCCTGATTTTAACGTTCTTTGATAATCAAAGCTGACCGACGACTAGTTTGTATCCGAAACTCTAAAATACAAAGATGAAACCCTAACATACAAAGCACGTTCATCATTTAAATACCGACTCGATTCGATTCTCCTGCAATGTGGGTTTCATAAAGTTCATGCTCAGGGCCCAGAAGCTTCTGATTAACCTCTGCAATTTCCTTGGCTTCGCAATGGAGAAACCCAGGTCGGAAATCTTAGCATTCGTTTCTGTGTTACTACTGATGTCCTTAAACTCATGCCATGGACAGAAGATAGCACAATGTGTAGGACAAGACCGTGTTGCCTTGTTGGCTTTCAAAGCCGGTATCGTGGAGGATCCGAGCGGAGCTCTTAAATCATGGACGGGAAATGATTGCTGCAAATGGAAGGGCGTGTCCTGCGATAACAATGGCGGTCGGGTGGTGAGCCTCATTCTTGATGGGGATCCCATGGGCGCAGGCAACACTAGCGTTTACATGAGTGGAAGCATATCAGAATCCATCGGGAACCTGTCATACCTTCGCACCTTTACCCTTATGAGGTGGAAAAATATAGGTGGAATAATTCCAGCTTCTATTTCTCG
This sequence comes from Pinus taeda, assembly GCA_000404065.3. NCBI lineage: Eukaryota > Viridiplantae > Streptophyta > Pinopsida > Pinales > Pinaceae > Pinus > Pinus taeda. The sequence goes on along the minus strand of APFE030363593.1, from coordinate 10,287 downwards.
CCTTTCAGCCTTGAACCATCTTACTCTGGATAACAACAAACTCACCGGTTGCATTCCTTCTGACATTGACCAACTGCTCAGTCTACAGTCGCTGTCTCTCACCGGAAACTTGATTGCCGGTCCTATTCCGGAATCCATTGGAAATCTACGGAATTTAACTTCTTTGTACTTGGATTCGAATCGGCTTTCTGGTTTCATTCCATCAAGCATTGGAAATCTACGGAATTTAACTTCTTTGTACTTGGATTCGAATCGGCTTTCTGGTTTCATTCCATCAAGCATTGGAAATCTGATACTCCTGTCCGTGTTGACCATGAACAACAATACGCTCTCGGGTCCCCTTCCGGTCTCCATGGGAAATCTTAAGCAGCTAACAACGCTACACATACAAAATAATTTGCTGACGGGTAAGATTCCATCCTCGTTAGGAAATATGTCAATGCTGGCAGAGCTGTTGGCAAGTAACAATCGTTTGAGTGGAAGCATTCCAGAATCACTGGGTTTGTTGAGCGCTAATTTTTATAAATTGGCTTTGGATCAGAATCTATTGACGGGATCTATTCCACCGTCCTTAACGAAGTTAACATCTCTTATAACCATTGATCTGTCCGAAAACAAACTCACCGGGAATATCCCCTGTATTCCCGACTCCTCCCAGCTTCAAGCCCTTGTTCTGAACCAAAATAGCCTATCCGGTGACATCCCCGACTGCTTAGGCAATCATCCAAAACTCCACTCGTTGCAGTTATCGTTCAACAATTTCGCAGGCCAACTACCCAATTCTTTTGGCGGGAATTCAAGCCTGGATTTTCTTCACATTTCAAACAATAAGCTTACTGGTAGCATACCCGAATCGTTGGGTGATATGCCAAATCTGGAATTCCTTGATCTGTCAAATAATCAACTAAAGGGAACCATTCCGGAGAAGATGGTTCAACTCAAGGGTCTGAGTAAGTTGAATTTGAGCTTCAACCGTCTGTGTCGCATGATTCCACGAGGGGAACCGTTGGATTCATTCCCTGCTTCTACATACAGCCACAATGCCTGTCTCTGTGGTTCGCCTCTTCCTCCTTGTCGTTCAGATTGAAGGGCGCATGGATTAGTCTGCATCCCAAAATTTGAGATTGTATATTGAGATTCATTACTAAATAAGGCTGCCATTATCGCAGCGATCTTGTTTTGAATTTAGGGAATGCTGTCTTTTATTTTATTCTGATATTTTATTAATTAAAATAATGTGTATTTTAAGCCAATACTATTTCGTTGCCCTGGGTACGAAAATATTAAGCGGCTGTTTTTTTAGCGTTTAGTTTTTATGATGGTGATTATTCATTTAAATTTTATTTGATATTTTGGGCATGGGAGCTATTTATAAAGAATAATACTTATTCATTAGATACAAATTTATCTTATTCCTATATTTAGTTATCAATGACAAATTTAAAAAAAAAGACTATAAAAAATAATAATACATAACAAATTTATATTTATATATATATATAAAGTATTGAGATAAGTAAATATATTCTTGTTTTCCGAACATGTCATAAAACTGTTACTTTACTCTAAAGCTATGATGTATCCATGAAAAGCTATAAACAAATTCCAAAACTGATACTCTCTTAAAAAAATTATAAGATGTTGCTATGTATGTTTAGTTATGCCCACTCAGAGAAATTTGTGAATAACTTTATTAAACTCTTGGATTTTTCAAAAATCATCAATTTCTTAGTTTTGTTACGAAAAGTATAGATATGAGAAAGATAAATAAGTAAGATATGAGAAAGATGAATAAGTAAATTTACTTGATTTGATCAAAATGTTATGATTTCGAGGCATAAATTTGTGATTCTTCAAACTAGTTTTCCATTAAACCAATTTATTACGTTCATGGATTCTTCATAGACATAGATCTTAGAAATATGTAGATGCTCAACAAGTTGCAAAAAGAGCTTTATTTCAGAAAAATTACATAATTATTTGTGGAATTTCCATTACTACATGAGAAAAAGAAAGAAATATTGTGATAGAGAAATATAGTCTTCCACCAAAACCTCCCATGGAAGGGGAAAGTTGTATAATCCATCAAAGTAGGCCCATGAATTATCTTTTTTTCATGTCCTACCTATCATGAGTAGGTGAGTGTAATGCTTAAGCCGTTCAAAGCCACTCTTATGATTCATTTTAATTTTATTTGATATTTTGAGGACTTGAAAAAAATTATATAGATTAATATCTATATTATGTGATTTTAAGTTTAAGTCGAGTCAACTTATTATTGTTTTCATTTAACCTTGAAAATAATTTTAACGTGTATACTACATATACACAATTAAAAATATATATATCAAATTGATAAGCAATATCTATATATATATATAGCAATTCGCTAGGCAATTGAGCCATATATGACCCAAAAAAATATTTTAAATCTGCACATGAACAAATAAAAGATACATGTATATGTATATGTATATATATATATAAAATAATGATTATGACTAATGTATCTTAAGATTTATATGGTTTAGGAAATTTTAAGTACATTAAGAGATTAAATTGTAATATTTTATTTCTATCTTCATAAAGAAGTGAGAATTGTTTCTAATTCAGTTTTGTTGAGTTAAAAGATAAAAAATGTTGGTAATATGACAAATATTCTGAAAATTATAGAGAAAGTGACTATAAGATGGACAATCTAAGCAAAAAAAAATTCACCTTCCCATGGTGTTTTAGGAATCAAAGAACGCCTAGTTTCACTATGAAACTTGTGAAATGTAACTCTAATCTTGGAAAAGTTTACTTTATTCTTAATAATAGTCAAGACACAGAGATAACTGTGGTTTTAGAGATTGGGGTTGATCACCTCCTTATAATATTGTAGTTTCTTTTTTCCCCAACTCTTTATTTACTCACAATTCTTCCTTAAATTTGGCACTAATAATATTTTTAATATTATCTTGATTTTGTAAGACCATCTCCTCCCTTATTCTCCAATTGTCTAGCCAAGACTAGGATGTAGAAATTTTGAATAATATGACACATATTCACAGAGATTATCCTGATTATACACTAATTGCAGAATACATGCATAATACAAAACCTCCTCTACGTTGATGATCAATTTAGCAATATTAAGAAACATTCACAAGCGCACATTGAAGCATCAATCACACATATCAGCACAGTATGTACCCGGGGAAAGCATCTCGCTAAGAACCCCCAACTATATGTATATTATATTGATTGAGAACATGTAACAATACATAGTACAATACTCCTCACAAGTACTTAGTACTATCTCCACCTATTATACACAAACTAGCTCAGATCTGAATCATTCGTTGGCTCAAATCTCCTCTGTTGCTTGCCTGCCTCCACTGCGCAATCCTACATGAGAATACTGATTAATGAATGATCCATTCACGTGTTTCCCTTGGATATACCACGCAATCCTCATTGGCATTACTCAATCCATGCATGTGCAAATCTCATGCACAACTATAGTCACAACTGACAGCAATCTCAACCTCTAACACTTGTCTCCACTGAACTGAACATGCACTGAGTTAACTGATGTATTCTTCAGTTGCTTTATGATTTAATAATTAGTGAATTAAGTAATAACTAATTCACAGCACTCATCACTTAGTCTAATTGCAGTTAGACTAAATACAACTAGTTCAACTGAGTCAAACTGAACACAACTCCATCAACTCCACTGTCAACTCCACCAAACTCAATCTCTTGAGTTATAACTGTAGTCCCGCATGTAACAACTCAACTAAACATTAGGAAACTCGTATTTCCTTCTTCTGGCTACATGTGCCACATCTGTAGCTTGAACTGAAGTGCTCCAAGAGGATAAGATAAAGTTTATAATCCAAATATTATTATGAGCTAATAATATTTGACTGTTCTAAATTTAGACTGAGCAGTACCTCCGTTGTTGTCTAAAAATAGAAGTCCATCTATTTTTACCAACATGACCAATCATCCATAAATAGCATCTTGCAACTCATAGACCATGATACATATGTCTAAAAATAGACTTGCGCCAAAAATAGCCTACGGGCCCACTTAGTGAAGGCGACTCCTTTCCACTAAGATCCATCATCTTGTTGCATTTTCAACATGGGATCCATATGCAACCGTCACTTGAGTGTGGGTTACCTGGCACACATGAAACTGATGTGAAATATATTTGGAGGGGATAAGAGGAAGTAATAAAGGAGATATGTAGAATTGATGACCAAGTAAACCAACATATTCGTTTCATTTTGTATGAGGGGATTATGGTCTCCTTTAAATTTGCTGCTTAAGAAATGTTAGGCTGGAGCCTATTGAGGTAGGAGCCTCTTGTGGTTTGTATCCCACATAAAACATATGGGAGTTGGATATTCAATGCATGTTGTAGCTTGCAGAAAAGTTGAGGTAGAAGTCACCTATAGGTTGGAGCCTAAAGAAAATCAAATGTAGTAAGGGTGTAGGAGCTTGCCTTTGCGTCACAACAATAAAAAAACTCATGGTTTTCTCCCTTCATGGGTTTCCACTTATATCTAGTGTCCATATGTGTTGTTATTATGTATTTATGTGATGTTTTTGGTTTACTTATTATTTGTTGTTTGCATATTAAATATGTTAGTCACTATATTTCACTCTGCTCATTTATTGCTTTAGTTAATGAGCTTAAAGCAAATCAAATTAATGTAAATGAATGTGCTAAGTTGATTCAACCCCCATATCATTTTATTCAAGTTTTCATCAATTGGTATTATAGTCGGTTCCTTATCTGTAAGCCTAACATGTTGAAGGTAGATTTGGTGAAGTCATGGATTATCAAGGTGGACATGTGCTAAGTGAAACACACTTTCATGAATTCAAAGATAAGTAAAATATGAATTGATATGTTATGGACCTGGTGTAGGGAAACTATTATGTGATGATTACTATAAAAACTCTCCCTCTACGCAAGAGAAACAGTGGAATGCCAAGGAAAAATGTGTTATGTATAATAATATTCATAATAAGGATCTTGATACAATAAATAGATTTAAATTCTTCTAAAGAAATATGGGATAGGTTGCAGCTCATTCATGAAGAATAGACTAGTAGCGCTAATACAGAAAAAGAGAAGAGAAAGAGGAATAAGAAAATTCTCTATAAAAAGGAAAGTGTTCAGTCAAATGAGGTCTATGCTAGTGTGAATCGACCTGATTTCCAAGAAGAAAATATAGTTGAAGAACAAGCTAATCTTGGCATAGCCTTGACTCAAATAGAAAGATTGAAGAATGAAACCAATGACCTCAATAAACTTATGTAGATATGTGATGAGAGAGAGCATGAGTATAAGGAATAAATTGTTAATGTGAAGACACAAATTGAAGAGGCAAGGAGAATAGAAAGGATGATGAGTAGAAAGCTAAAGGAGAAAGAGTTACAATGTGAAAGATTAGAGTCTGAGATCTATTCAACTAGAAGAGGAGGTTGTCTCCATAAAGAACTCGAAAAAATGCAACCATAAAGGATAATGAGGTAGCACTTAATATACCTGCATAACAAGAAGGTAGATAAAACAAGATTTGTAAAGAAGAAAACAAAAAAAAGAGGAAACATCAAGAGTGAAAGAATGATATGAAGAAATGGTTATTTGGAAAAATTTCACTTGCTACTCGAGATAAATTGAGAAAAATTGGAAGATCTCAAAAGGATATTATTTTCTCCTTCGTCAGATATCAACTGTTTTTCTTGCTATGGACCTGGACATGTTGAAGGAGAATGTAAGACAAATAAAATATTGAATTCATTTACTTCCTACACAAATCATTTTTATGGTTATTGTTATCTATGCAATGAATTTGGACATAGAGCTATCGAATGCAAAATGTATGTCAAAGAAGGTAGAAATGACTCAAGGATGTTAGAAAATAAAAAAGGCAGAAAGATTTTCTTATTCTTGATAATTACTTGTGATGTTCTTGATTTTTTATTACGATTATTTATATCTTATCTTTTAGTTAATCAAGAAATTACCAAAGCAAAAGAACATAAAACAATGGACACCATATGTAGGCACTATGCTAGGGAAAATCCCCCCTCCATTGGAAAACTCAGTCACAATTCTATTCCTTTCAATAGTATTCTTTGAGACTCTTCACCCTAGAAAAATACCAAACCTTCACTCCACACCAATTCAACCTCCTAGATCTTGGACCTCTCTTCCAACAACTTCGACTATGTAGCAGCTTTCAGCATCATGCATCTTCCGACATCAAAATAATTTGAAAGACTTTGATATCCTAATCTAGGGCTCGAAACAAATAGAAGAGAGAGAGAGAGAGATAGAGAGAGATGCACCAAAGTTTTATTTTTCTTCTTCTCCTTAAACTCCACCCAACTCGCACTTCCTTTGGCTTCCCAGGTTCGTACTTCGCAATTCCCAGCTTCCTTAGAAATATCAAACTTGCTTGAGATGAAGTGATCCAAATGAATTCGAGTTGTTTGTATTTATGAGTTTCATGTGAGGTCTAATTAGTGTCCTTAGTCTGACTTGATCTCTTCTAGGCTGAACTTTATGTGGAATTTGGATTTTCCTCTTGAGAATGCCTTCATCAAGATGTCATCATCTTTCTCCTCGGTTGGAATGTACTGTAACAAGATAATTCCCATACGCACACAATTTCGCAAAAGATGATATCATATATCAATGTTCTTAGACCTAAGATGAAATTCCAGGTTATCAGAGGGATTAATATAACTATGATTATCACAATATATCATTGTCAGATCCATCTCCTAACTAAAAAGACCCACTTGTATTTTACTCATCCACATGGCCTCACATACTACTTCACTTGTAGCCATGTATTCAGCCTCTGTTGAATTGAGTGCCAGAAACACCACAAGTTGCTTCTAAATGGTAGTATCAACCTCTTCACCTGAATTGGCATTCTCCTTACTCTAATTTGTAGTTAGAGATGTTTCCATCGGCTTACAATTCTCCATGCGAAATCTCTAAAGTATTTCACAGCCATACTTCCCCTCGGACACAAACAATTTACAATCACCTTGCCACACTTCCAGCCCGAGGAGGTAATGCATTAATCCCATGTCTTTCATCTCAAATTCCCTTGCAATATCCTCTTTGCAAGAGCATATCAGCTTCTCATCGCGTGTCAATATTAAATCATCAACGCAAAAAACAAGAATAAGCAACTTACCATCTACCACAATGTGGTGGAGGGTCCCCATATTCTTCACTTTTTTAAAATCCCAATCTAATGAGATAACTGTCAATCCGAGTGTACCATGCTCGGGGCACCTATTTGAGACCACACAATGCTTTCCTAAGTCTACACAGATGTTACTCCTCATTGTATGCTACAAATCCTTATGGTTGCTCTATGTAAATTTCCTCCTCAATAACACCAGCAAGAAAGGTGGTCTTCACATCCATATGGTGGATATTCCACCCCATCTGCATAGATAATGCAAGAATTGATATGATGGAGGAATACGTTTCCACAAGTGAAAATGTTTCCTCATAGTCAACTCCCTCTACCTTAGAAAATCCGTTGGCCACAAATCTTACATTTTACTTCTCGATGCTCCCATTAGTTGCATGTTCACTTTATAGATCCATCTAGAACCAACCATTGATTTCCCTTCTGGTCTTGACACGGCTTCCCATACATTTTTCTTCATGATGGATTCATATTATTCCAACATGGCATCAACCCAAACAGATTGAGAAATTGCTTTGTCAAATGAAGAAGGCTCTGACTCACTGAGTTCTATCGTGAGATCCATGTAACCAGTGTACGTCTGAGGTTACCTCCTCTGCTTTCATCGTGATTCAAGGGCTCCCATATTCTCCCTAGAATCTTGAAACAATATATCTTCTTATTTGGTTCTCTTTCTCCCTTCTCTCGATGTTTCTAGTTGAGTGGCTGTCTCCACTCGACCTCCTCTATGCTCCTCCATTTGTGGTTGCTCCATAACTTCCTGATCCTCATCCTGCAGCTCCTCCTTTAGAGATAGAAGCCCTTGCTGCAATGGGATACTGATATTTCATTCCAGAGATAACCTCATAGCCTTCTCCTCATCAAATGTGACGTCTCTCCTCACCACTGTCATCCTCAGTGAATAAATATACACCGGGTAATTATGTGGAGTTTCGATGTTTCCTACAAAAACTCCCAACTTTGTTGGAGGCTGAAGTTGCCTCCTTGAATCCTTGGAGACATGAGAATAAAATGAAGCTCCAAAAATTTTGACACGATGCACATCAGGATTTCTCCCAGAGAAGGCTTCCTCCAGTGTGATCATACCAACTATTTTATTAGGACTCTAGTTTTGCAAGTGGATTGTTGTGTTACATGCTTCTGCCCATATATACAATGGAAGCCCTTGATCACGTACCATAACTCTTGCACCTCCAACTATGATCCTATCATTCCCCTTAACAACCACATTTTGTTTTGAGTTATGGGTTGCTATCAGTTCCCTTCAAATACCTTCTTTGGCACAGAAATCATTGAACGCATTAGAAACAAATTCACCTCCATTGTCACTCATGAGAGCCTTCACTTTCTTCCCATTCTCCTTCTCAACTAATGCGTTGAATTTTACGTATTTTGAGAATACTTCATCCTTCTTCTGCATGAAGAGAATCCAACATTTTATAGAGAAATCATCAATAAAATTACATAGTATTTATGTTTTGTTGTGGAGGTTGTTGCCAATGGTCCACAAAAATCACAATGGACTCACCCCAAGATTGCATCTTCTCTATTATCTCAGCCACGGAATGTGGATTTGACATATTTCCCCAATGTTCAACCCTTTCACACATCCTGCTAGTCAGAGGAGCCTTTAGGGATATTGGTGGTAATTCGTTGCATAGTTTTCAAGGCACCATAGTGTAGATGACCCAATCTCTTGTGCCAAAGTTCCCCAACATCTTTTATGCCTTGTTTTTCAATTTAGAACAATCTCCCACATTAAGTTTGTATAGGTTCGTCACTCTAACTGTAATTTTCTTCACTTTCCCGATAGTTATGTGTCTTAGAAAGTCTTTCCCTTTATTGAAAATAACATCATAGACTCTATCCTCCAATACTACTACAAAGATCCCGTTCTTCTTTAGCCGACCTACAAACATAACATATTTGAGGGGAAGATGGGAGGCTTTCTCCCTCTCAAAGGTCACAGTACCAATACCTGTAGCAATGTACTTCCCTTCATCCCCAATTCAATATGGATCTGGAGATCCTACTCCTCTAGGATACCGAAAAATCCATTACACCCTAAATATCATTAAAATTTTATATTTTTTGTAAAAATATTGTTATTTTCAACCATTGACATTCTTCTCATTGATGGCAAAGGACACGCAACGAGGAACAATGAAGGAGTAACAAAGGAAAAGGAGTAGTAGCAATGAACATTAAAGGAGAAGCAGCAAGGAACAACAAAGAAGTAGTAGCAAGGAGCACTAAAGGCGAAAAAACAAGGCAATGTATGCATTAATGAATAGGATCAACAATGCAAAGGAGCGGAAGGAGAATGGTATGGCATAGGTGAATGAGGAGGTTGTTGCATTTGGGTATATTTGTGTTCATGGCTTCATGTTTATGTTGATGACCTTGATAAGTCATGATGATCGGATGTAATGCAAGGTGAACGCATAAAGGATTTGTGATACACATGTTAAAATTCTTGGATAATGTTGCAGCGATTGCTATGTTGAAGAAATTTTTGTGATGTTAAATTTTTGTTGAGCTTAATTATTGTGATGCAAGCAAAGGCAAGACTCCGTGACAGCAAAGGAAATACTCCACGACAACAAAAACAGGCCAAGACTCAACTTTGCTGAGGAAATTGCATGAAGAAAAGATGGCTTTGATCATATAGATGGATTTGGAGAGTGATTGTTGCATACATATGGCTTGTATTTTTTCATATGTTGTGTGCATATTATTTGCATCGGAGAGTGCTTGCAGCGTGTTCATGTGTTGTGATGTTAGAATATTTCTTTTGGCATTATGTTGATATTGGTGTACCTAATCATTATACATGGCTAAAATAATATTTGGCGGAGCACTTATTTATGTTCTAATATTCAAAATATGAAGAGCTTGGAAACGAATGAGTGGAAGGAAAAGAGTCAATCATGTTCACTTCATATTCTTATGTGGAACACAAACAACCAAAAAACTTTCTTTATAAAATATGTTGTTTTTGGAAGCCAAAGATGATGAGAGAGTTACAGAGCATATGAGGGCT
>APFE030363588.1:67801-85270 GCA_000404065.3 Pinus taeda | reverse complement strand
GAATTAATATGTAAGTTAAGCATATAGATTTTAAAAAATATAGAACAAAATTCTTTATCATAGATATTTACCTCCACTTTACCATGGATATTTTTAATTTGTAAATAAACTTTGTTACAATATCATAGCTTATCAATACCACATGCCTAAAAATCCACAACTCAATCCACATGATACTTCTCATATCACATTTTGTTCTAATAAATCAATTTAATTAGAAGAGTGAAAATAACATAACTACTTTGGAGATAGATTTCAAATATTAATTTGTCTATACTACTATAAATATTCTATGGAAATTAGATCTCTACCATTCACACCTAATGATTATTGATAATTTAATTAAAATTCACAAAGCCTTATTCCAAAATAAACACGTCTATAGGTGTAATTAATGCTTATAAAGTATGAAGTGTGTGTATTATAAATTCAAATAACTTATCAATTCCTTTTTAGTTAATTAATATCTTAATATTATAGGAAAAATATTTACAATAATATTGATAATGATTTTCTCTTATAATGTTGTACTTTTTTCTTTTTTATATTAAAATGTAGTTGTTATATAGACTATGTAGTTAACTTTTTAAAATGTTTTTGAATAAAAAACAATCTAAAAAACTTGTAACTCTCTATTATAGATATGCTTATTTATATTGTGTGCATGAACACTACACTAATCCATATAACATTACCACAAACCCTTATTATATAAAATGGCATCAAGCCTTTGTGTTGGTAAGCCTTCCTCAAACAAATTCCTTTGTGCCAATAACACACATTATCAACATACATAAACACAAACAATATTAAAGTGAACTTTTATGTCATCATAACTATTTTATTTTTTTTAAATACAAGAATCTTGTCAAAATATTTAACTACGAATAAAATTACATAAACATAAACAAGATTAAAGTGAACTTTTATGTTATCATAACTATTTTTTTTAAATACAAGAATCTTGTCAAAATATTTATTGCTAAATTACCAACGAAGAATAAAATTACATAAACACAAACAAAATTAAAGTGAAGTTTTAGGTTATCATAATTTTTTTTTTGAAAATACAAGGATCTTGTCAAAATATTTCTTGCCAAACTAGAAACGAAGAATACAATAGCGTTCAATAAAAAAAATATTGAAAAATGAAAATTGATATAAAAGAATATGTGAAAAATCATTAGCAAAAACATATATTATTTAGATATAAAAGTTGAGAATAACATAGATACTTATTTGATGAGAAGTTTTCAAAATTCTTGATTTTTAAGATGGAGTCTCATATTTATTGATTGTTTTTACCTTTGTCTTTGTTTAACAAGCAATACTCTCAAATCATCATTTTTCAAGGTGATGCAGGAGCATCCAGCTCACCGTAATTGGGCAGAAATCCAACCAGGTTCAACAACTTGTGACCGATTGAACTGTCAAAGTTTTATGGGAATAATTTTTCTTTTTATGTTATTTTACAGAATCAGCAAAAGTTAGATACCTTTTTTATTTTCCAGTTTATGGTTGTTGTAGTTTCGATTGTTAATTAGAAAGTAGTCCATGTAATTAGGGAAAATGACCATCAATTGTTCCTACAAGTCTTGGAATGCCAAATGAGTATAGTTATTGATAGAAGTAGAAGTTATGTAACCATTTTCTGTAACAGTTAAACTAAGTGCAAGCATCAACTGAAAACAAAGGGTTATAAAGCCAAAATACATGTAACAGAAAGGGGTTCAGTTAAAGGAAAAAGGAAGTTGAGTAAATTCAGAAATAGAAAAGAACAAGCATTCAAAAACCAGAGAAGTTATTGTCCATCTAAATTATCTATATAAATATGTGTTGACGTTCATTTACATTTACATCATCTAATGAGCTACTGTATCATTATTAATTATTACATTGTCATGGCTACTGTGTAAAAAATTATTCATAGTCGAATATAAACCAAGCAGATAGAATTTTAACGAATTCAGAGTCATCGAATGAATAGTCACATACTTATTTTACGCACGCGGTGGAGCAACATTTAAAATCTACAATGTTCAGTTAACAACGACTGAGTAATACAAACAGTCACGTTCACAAGTCTTCCAACGTTCGAATGCACAGAAGGACAAACGACAGACAAAGCCGAGTATGCCGAGGTAACAAAACAACCATATGCCTTCTTTATATTAAAATTTCATTTCAATTGTCCAGAACAAAAAAAATCTACAGCATTGTTGGTAGAGCCGAGTCACATTCCAGAGGACAGAGACCATTCGAGACATAACTAGAGCCGAATACACTAAAGGATGAAAAACCCATGTCAAAACGAAAAACCCTGAGTTAGGGTTTGTATCAGACAAACAACCAGAGGCCACATTGGACTCTCATGCTTTCGCATACAGAGTCGATTAGAATTAAAACTACAGTCGAATAGCATTACAGTGACCAAATAACCAGACCAGTGGATGGGTCGTCCTCAGAAAACAACAAACACAGGCGGATAACGAGTTTCAGGCCTACCTAGAAGAAGAGAAATTAACATAGCCGAGCGTAGGAGAATACGCCACCCAGGTCGCCCTTAAGGACCTGCAAGGAGCCAAAGACAAATATTAGTGTATGGTACAGGAAAAACTCAGGGGAAAACAAAACCCTGTAAAGAAAATCTGTAAAGAAAATCAACCTGTCGAATGAAGTTCTTACCTGGGGGACGCGGACAGACGCCATAGCTGGAACAGTTAACGAAATTGAGCAACTGTAGAGAAAAGGGACAAGTTGGGTTAGACCCAGAACGAAAAAAGGGGCGAAATTGAAGCATGGAAGGATAGTATACCTGTATTGAATTGGAAGGCGCACTCTGAGAAGCCCTGTGCTTCCAACCAAGACCAATGTCGTGTCGTGAGAAGGCAGACAAACACAAATAGATACCAATAAATGGAGCTTGGAACAAAAATCTCAGAGAGCCAGTAAGGCACACATAAATCGCACAGTGAAAGCCATATAACAGAGAACCGAGAGATTAAGGTCAAACCACAGACGAATACAACCAACAGGCGTTACAATCACAGCTAACAACAAGCAAATTAACCAGTAAATCCACACATACAAGAACCAGTGAAGTAGCAGCGTGACTTACCAAGGACCGAGCACGAAACCAGGTGAACAACCTCCACAGCTAAACAAATTTGCTATCAAACGAACGAACAGGACAACCAGAGGTGAAACGAAGGTCTCAGACAGCATCTAGAGCGCAAAACCATGGCATATCACACACAAGTTTCGTTGCAGAGCCGGAGAAACCACAACATAACGCACCCACCATTTCATTGCAGAGCTAACAAAACTCTCGACGCAACAGAACAATAAACCAAGGAAGAATCGAGAGACCAAATTAACATTAGGGTTGAGGTGCATACCGAGGCAGAGTACTGCCATTAAGTCTCGCATTTACTACCCCAGCTACCACCAACATACAGAACCGCATGCATAGATTTTTACGTCCGCCACGTAATCGATCCAGGTTGTCAATATAAAGCACAAAGCATTGCCAAGTGGGTTGGGTCCCATCACAAGGTATTCTTTTGATATTTATAATATTCTTAGTTATAATGTATTAACAATTTTCTTTTCAAATGTTGTTTTTCAAAAATTTTGCAAGTTTTGAAAATATCTATTGTTTAATGACGCATTTTCTTATTTTCAAGATTAGTTGTTTTAGAATGTAAGGCTTCTAAATTATCCACATTGGTAGCCATAGTCTTGACATTGTAAATCCATATCAAGCTTCACCATTAAGAGAGAAAGCATAAGATAATGGATTTGATGAATGAATAACAAAAATGTATCATTGGGATAAAATATACTTACATTTACCTAGTAAACCAAGAAATTGTAAAATACTAAAAAGAGTTGTCTCGTTAATAATAAAATGACAATGTTAAAATTATCATTAAAACTAAATTATGAGACTTTAGTAAAGATATAAATAAATAATTATTGATGTATTGAATGATATCTATTTGTATATTATTAATGTATATCATTTAATATGTTAGTAAATATATTATTATAACATTTATTGTGTTATATTTTATGGGTATATTATATTAGATGATGGTGGCCATGTTAAGAATGAAAGACTCGGGGGATATGTTTGGAGGCTTCTAATGAAGGTAATGGGTCATCCTAGGGTTCTTGTATCATTTATTTTCTAGGGATTTAAACTCTAGAGTTTTTGCCTACTCTATCATCAAAGCCATGGCTCACAATCTAGACATGATTGTCAATGGGAAGGATGGCTCATGGAATTTGTTATGCATCTTTTAGATGCATAATTGGTTGGTTAAAATCTAGAGAAACACATAATCTTTTAAGGAGGACCTAATCTATTAGCTGATTCCTTGAATTCCTAAACATATAGTGCGAGGTGGCAAGTCAATGATCAAGCTAGACATTCTATTGATCAATGATAAAGATTATGAGATAAGGTCATCTCACACCAACCATAAAGGAAATGATGCAAGGATTGATGTACTACAGGTGCTAGAGCCTTTGATATCTATAATTTTGAGTACAGATCATATTGTGAAGTTTAAAGTCCTTAACTCTAGTCAAGTTGTGGAAAGAGTGAGAGAGCTGTTATTAGGGATGGAGCTAAGGTTAAATAATGAAGTGTGCATCTTAGAGACAAAGTCAATCCAATATGAGTTAACACTTAGAAAAGGAAAAAAATGTATTATATATAGAAAGGACGAGGTGAAACTATTGCTCAAACTTGATGTATTATGGATAGGGTTGAAGTCTTGATGAACCAACCCTTGATCAACAAGATTATTGAGAAACTAGCAAAAGAAGACTCTATGATACTTTGGTTAGAAGCAAGATTGTGAAATATTCTTGGATATTCCTCCCAATATAAGTTGATGGTCAAGGGATAGATAACCTTCAAATTCAATAGAGAATAGGACAATACTATAATATTTAAAAATGACTAGATGTAGGGGCCTTCCACTTCAGTATTACATAGTTGGCAGTCGGGCTTTGACCCCCATTGTGAATCAATGAGTATCAAACATGTTTGGATGCTTCTCCTTGGGATAAGACTAAATAAATTGAGTTTCTTTGCTTTAGAAAAAAAATTGTGGTATGAATGCACAAGGATTCTCTAATATTCTAGTAACTAGTTATAATGACATATTTAAGGCTACTAATTTTATCTGTCTCATTTCTAGAATTATGGTTGAGGGAAGGGCTAAGGACGTAGATGAGATAATTAAACTTGTGAACTTGTAGGCTCCATATAAAAAATAGTTACATTCTAGAACAATTTAAAATATCAATGAACCTTGAGTTTGTGATCATAGGAATTGACTTAAATCTAACTTTGAATTCAAGAGAATAGTAGGGTGAGGATGGTAGATCAGATCCACTAGAAAAATATTTCACTCATGTATTTGAAGAATTAATATTGATGGATTTTGAACCAATTAAGGTTGTTTAAACTTGGTGAAATTCCAAAAGTAGCAAGGTCGGTGTTTTGGAGAAATTGAACCATTTTCTTATTTCTAAGAAGACCCTTCAAGAGATTTGTAGATGAGAATCATTTGGTAGGTTTTGATGGGAACCATAACCATCTACCTACCCTATTTTAATTTGAGGTGGAGAATCAAAGTGCCTCATTTCCATTTAATTTTAATCACTCTTGGCTCTTGGAGGAAATATTTAGACATCTAATTCTAAGCAATTGAATAAAGTATACAATTTTCATTGGTGAATCTGTAATGCTTCAATTCTCTAACAACTTGATTAGAGTTAAGACAATGGATACATTTTGGGAAAAAGTAGAAGCAAAATAATACTAAGAAGACTTGAAGGTTGTGGATGCAATGGCATAGGAACTGTTTGACCAAAATAACAATGGTATTTTCATTGACAATGGGGATGAAAGGTTAAAATACCTTAAAGGTAAAAGAAATTCCTTCTGAAGCTGGAAGAAACTAAGTGGACATTTAAAATCCATCTAAATTGGTTTTTTTGAGGAGATAATAATATGAAGTTTTTCCAAAAATATGTTTTCTATAGAAGGAAATTTAACTATATTATGGAGTTGATAATCCTATATGGTTCACATGGCTCATCCTTTAAGGATATTTCCCATGTAAGTAAACAACACTTCAATCCTTGTTTAAGGAGAATGATGTAGCTAATATAGGGGACATTATTAAAATAGTTAGATTATTTCCTACATTCTTTAATGATGATATGAATGAATTTACAGAGTTATAGGAATAGAAGAATTAAAAAATATTCTCAAGACTTTTTAGATGGCCAAAATTCCACACCTTGATGGTTGGATTGTGGAATTCTTCTTAGGATTCTACAGCTTCATTTAGAATAAGTTTCTTAGGGTGATTTAGAAAGGAAGAAGATATGGAAATATATTAGGGGATTTTATAAGACTCATTAAAAAAAGAATGGCAATTCACCTTCAATGATTTTATAACAATATCCCTTTGAAACCTTATCTACAATATTTTCTTGAAGACCATTGGAAACAAAATGAAGCAAACACTATCTATTGCATTTTAGAAGAACAATTTGGATTTATTTGGATTTATTTTTAATAAGAAAATTCATTATGTTGTTGGGAAACGTAGGAAGAGCTTCATTAAATAAAAACTATAAAACAACCCATAATAGTTATGAAAATTGATCGTTCAAAGGAACATCACAAAGTGAAAAGGCTCCTTCCCATATTAGGTTTTCCTTGAATAGGTCTATCACTTCAATCTATTAATTCAATTATGGGGTGTGTGGAATCTACAAAATTTGAAGTGTCAATAAATGACAGTGCTTTATGTTTCTTCATGAAATTTAGGGGTCACAAGCAAGGATGTCCCTTGTCACCATTTTTGTTTCCCTTGGTAGCAGAAATGCTTAATAGATTGATTATTGAAACAAAGGGAAGTGGATTTTTTAGAGATATACAAGTTAAGGAATCCATTGAGGTAACCCACTTTTCATTTATAGATAGCATTTTACTTTTTGGTAGCAGGAATTTGAGGGAAAACAAGTTACTTAAAAATTGTTGTAGACTTGTTGTGTAAAGCAATAAGAATGGAAATCAATATGAACGTATCTTGTATTTTAGAAAATGGTCTAAGTGATGCTTTCATAAGGAGATGAGAGAAACATATTATGTAGATATATACTAGGTAAATATGTCCATGTATATACCTATAGATATATTAATATTATGTTGGTAGATTTGTCCACACACACACACACACACACACACCATATTGAATACATATTATGTCAGTAACAAAATGAGGACCATCACACAAGCAATGAAATATTTATCCTACAAGTATAATAGGGACACTATTAGAGGTTTGGCATGTTAGGGATTTGTATTAGGGCCCTAACCATGGTGTAAGGATAACCACTAGCATATTAGGGACAACCACATAACATTTTCTTAATAGATGAATTAACATAATGATTAGAGAATTAAAATATACCAAGTTAAGATTCTTTTACAACCCTAAACTAAAGTGTTAATCTCTTAATCTATCTATGTATTGTGCTAACCCAATGTTGACAACCACTAGTATACCAACACATTATGTATTCAATATATATTATTACTACATGTATATTGTTACACATACTAGTATAAATATCAACATAAAAATTATATATATATATAGAATACACATTATCTATGTATACTAGTGGTGGTCCTTATTGGGAAAGTTTGGAAAATGAGGATATTTGGCCTTTAAGTAGAATATGGTTGCTCCTAAAATTCCTTGTATTATAAAAATGGGTCAAATGGGATGAGAGAAAAATAAGGCCCTTGGGCTTTATATGAGGTCTCTAGGGACCCAGGGACATGAATAAAGCCTAAACCACAAAACATACTAGTGTATCATCATTCTTAATGTGGGATATGGGAATTGATATGGGGTTTTGTGCACTAGAGATAATCTGAATTGAATTACATCCCTGGAGCTCGCCGCTAATGCGTAGGCAATGACAGATAATGTTAGACTTAACACAGGCTTCCGGCTGCTAGAGTTTTATGTTAGGAAACTAACGATGGTCTAAGGGGCACGACATCTGAGGCAGAACGAAAAAAGCATCCGGAGAAGCAGCCCTAGCACTCGGGAAATAATGAAAGCAATGGAAAAAAGAGCATTGATCTCTTTCTGCACGCCGTAGCGGCTTCGTCCAATCGACCGTGAACTTCGGCCTCTCAACTCCTATATGACTTCAACCATGAAGAAAATCCGAACGGACCAATTCTGAATGAAGAAAATCCTCTCGTACCTACCTGGCAAAGAAGGGACGCGACCAAGCGAATCGGTACATACAATACCTGGGGAGGGGATCAGTCGCATAAATGGTTAAGACTGCGCATCCGCATATCCAGCGGGGTAGCTCGCTACAGGTGAATAGTCTCAGATCCGATCACTCGCATAAACAACAGAGATAACTTGCCTATCAGCGTAATGACTTGCAGATCTTGCTGTGATAAGCCGCTTAAACAGTGATAATTCGTATATTCGATGCTGATAAGTCGCATATCGGCTGATAATTCGTATATCCGATGATAATTCGCGTATCATATGATAAGTGGCGTACCCCACGATGATAATTCGCGTAACTCCTGTGAGAACTCGCATAACGAGAATTAATCTGCATATTCCGCCTCGATTACGAATATTCCCGGCTGAAATACTCGCATAAACGGTAAAAACACTTCGGATATCAGTGTAATGATCAGCATATCATACACTGATAACCGCGTATCACTGAATAACGCGCCAATCTTGTGGGGATAAGTGGCATATCAGCTTAATAATGCGAATATTCTGTAGTTATAATTCGCGTATCGAACATTACTGGCGAATCCACGGTGATAATTCACTTTTCACGCGATAACTCGCGTAACCACTGGTGATAACCAGTGGAATATTTTGTTGAATCAGGTGATAATTCGCGTACATAGTGATAATGGCATATCCCAGGCGGTTAACTCGGTGATAATTCACTTTTCACGCGATAACTCGCGTAACCACTGGTGATAACCAGTGGAATATTTTGTTGAATCAGGTGATAATTCGCGTACATAGTGATAATGGCATATCCCAGGCGGTTAACTCGCGGCGATAATTGCATATTTTGAGACGACAATCCGCGTATTCGACTGAATTTGATGGCATAACCAAGAAGTCGTATATGCCGCGAGATATAACCCACATATCCAGTTCTGCGCGACCTTAACCTGAGAAAGAGAAATCGCCATGCGGGTCGAAAGGTCCTACCTCCTTCAGTTTAGCTTGAACGTCACATACCAGTCGATTCAGAATTTTGTGTCGATCCAGAGGCAAATTGTTTTCCTACTGCAACAACCAAATCTAGTTGAAGGCTTTTGATATATTGTTTGGCTTTAGCGGTTTTCTCTCATTATGTGATGAGACCGCCATTTTGGAACCGGGTTTGATTAACATTTTCTCTGATAAAAGATCTGAGATTTCCACAGTTATCTTATCTATTACGCAGTTCTCATTCTGAAATTTTTTCATGTAATGTGACTTGGCCTCTTAGAGAAGGTAATGGAGTTTCCAAGGCAATTTTGGCCTCTTGTAGATGGAGTTTCCCAGGCAGGTTTAGAAATAATTTTACACCGACTAGTGGAAATGGGTTTCATCGTGTACTATCCTGTCGAAATTAAAGTAGTGTTAGTCGATTTCTAAACCGTAATGTGAGTAGAAATGTATAATTATTTACATATAAAACATGGTTTTAATTATTTATTATAAAAATATATAAAATTTAAAATTTAAAATAATTTTATATTGGTAAAATCAAATTATTGAAATGTATAAGTAAAAATTGAAATTAAGAAAAATATATATCATAAAGACCACCACATAAATAAAGAGGAAAACAAATAAGAAATCATCACATTCTAAGTTATTTATTTGAATCTAAAAAATAAGTAAGAAAACAACAATATTGGAGTTAATATTGCTCAGAGGGTTGGAATTTGGATTTCTCTTTACCCATCATATAATTTTTTTTTGATATTTTGGGTTCTTAATGTCCCCATCAAGAAACGTTATGTTTAAAATTTTGCCCTTCAAGAGTAATGTTCTTACAATAAATTAACCTTTCACCAATAAATATTTGATTATAAAATTACTTTTCAATAACATAATTATGTTAAATTTTCACATATTTATCATAAGGAAAAAACAAAATGACCATAACACACCAATGACTTATTAAATCTTGAATCTTGGTTTTAAATTGCATGGAACCTTCACAATAAAGTCTATGGAACTTGAAATCAATTGTCCTTGGCCCAGACATGCCATAGCGTTTGTATATATGAGATATGACATAGTGAAACTATTGAATGTTATCAATAACTCAAAAGTAGATTAATTAATATGGTTTATGTGATTATTTAGCATTGTTTTCGATAATGAGATATGCACTAATGTTAACAACAATGAATGTATAGTATTTGAACCTTTTAAAAATTAGAAGACAAAAATTATAATAAATGGACATCCTAGATCTCTTAACATCATGTTATAGGATTATGTTATGATTTCCTCCACTATTACATTCTTAGAGAAAAACACTTATAATATTAAATGTGGTAAAAGCATGCTCTCATCAAATCATTCCTTCTATTTATCATCAAATTGTAATGAAACCAATATATATAAACAAAAAGCTATTGTGTATTAAAGTAACATTAAATAAAATCATAAGAAACTCACTTTAACTAACTAGTTAGTTTACTTTTTAGAAAAAATAATTTATTTGAAAATTCAAAATAATTTTCATCTTGGTGTATTATTTAGAGACTATATCCTTTAATATAACTTATAAACATATCAACTAAAAATTAAATATATTTAAATTATAATACTTTTACAACTACAATTGTGGAGATTTCAACAACAAAAATATTGAACATTTGAAACATGTTTGTTTTTCTTATTGAAAGTATACGATAAATCCTAGGTAGAGTACTTGATGGTTATCCATTGATATATTTCAAGTGTCATTTAAAAACAACAATTTATATTATACCACCAGAAAGTTTTGATTCCCAATAAGACTAAGTTCCATGCAAATTAGGAGATAATTTTTTACATTATATAATATAAGGTTTGATACAAAACATAAATATATGACACCCTAAAAGGGCACAAGAACATACCACCAGTGTCCAGTTTTCATATCCATCTAATAAGAGAAATTCATTTTACAACAAATTATTAGTTGTTTCAAAGTGATGTTACACCTTACAAGTTTCCAAATTTCATTGCTCCAATGATAATGTAAGCAAAGAAATGAGTCAAGTTGCATGTAATCTATTCATTAAATCCAAATATAAATGAAGATTGGATGTATGTGCAAAAGAATCTCCTCATATTTAAATGCATCTTGAGAAACATAAAGGGAAAGATGTTGTGCCATAGTAGAAAAATGCTCCAATCTAAATCTCTCGCATCTTTTACTGCATTTTTAAAAATCTTGGTAACATGTGGGACACCTAGGTATATGAAATGCAGATAGACAAAAAATATAATAAACATCTCTTTCTCCAATTATCTAAATCTCTCGCATCTTTTACTGCGTTTTTAAAAATCTTGGTAACATGTGGGACACCTAGGTATATGAAATGCAAATAGACAAAAAATATAATAAACATCTCTTTCTCCAATATTTAGTGTAGTGGGGCCTTCAATATTATAGAACTTTATTCTTTTAAGATTAATTTCACATACAAATGCAATACTTTGACCCTTTGACCTTAATTATACTCGATAAAAAAATATCATGTTGGAGTTCAATTTTGTTTTTTCATAAACATGTTTATGCTTTGGATTCTTTATATTTTTAATTCTTACCTATGTTTTATAGGTTTGGGATTAAAATAAATATTTACTTTAAAAATAAATATATCTAAATAATAAGTAATTATTGTTTTTATAATTGAATGATTTTCCTTTCAAATATTTTAGTAAGGGATTTTTAAGATTTGATCTTTCTGGCCACTTGGTAGATCCACATATAAGATGGATCTAAGTTGGTTTAATTATTAATTATATTATTTTATAGTTATCATTATAATTATTAACTTTGTTTTTTTTTTTTTTTATTTTTAATTTAATTTATTTATTTTTCTAATTTTATTTTGACAGAGTCAAATGTTATAAAAGAAATTACGACATCTCTACCATATTGGGGAGCTGTTTACTCACAAATATTTTAGAAAAGAAGCAAATCCTCACTGTCTCAAATTATACATTGTAACAAAAAAAAGAATTTACATCAAAACAGATTTATTAAATGAAAAAATCATTACTCAAATACAATATTAAAAATATATCTCATTTCATTGATATATGTTTTTTATTGATTATTTAATTTAGGGAAGTACATCTCTACCATATTGAGGAGCTGTTTACTCACAAATATTTTAGAAAAGAAGCAAATCCTCACTGTCTCAAATTATACATTGTAACAAAAAAAAAGAATTTAGATCAGAACATATTTATTAAATGAAAAAATCATTACTCAAATACAATATTAAAAATATATCTCATTTCATTGATATATGTTTTTTATTGATTATTTAATTTAGGGAAGTATATCTAAATATGTTAGGATGATTATGATTAGTAATTGAATTATTTCTTATCCATGAAATGACTTTTTTTTAATGGTTTTTTGGGTTAATTTTAATCAAAATATGGCAGAGATTTTTAAGTTTTAGAGTATTAAATCTACTAATGCATTCAAAATATATTTTAAATAACAAAAAAATCATAATCTTACTTGATATTGGTATGACATGGTGAAAAACACTATTTTGTATATAAATTAAAATGCTTTTTTTTATCTACAGTTAAAAAAAAAATCTCTTATATTAAATTCAATTAAAATGATAAAATTTTAATATAAATATTAAAATTTTAAATTAAAACAAATAATCTTATAATATTAATTAAAAACACTAATTCTCATCATTATATGTATAAATATTTAATTTAAATATATTAAAAATTAACTTTATGCTCCAAATTTTCCATAACAACAGAAACATGAAAATCTTGCTTCAAATACATCTCCATACAATCAATTATTCATTACTACTTCCAAATACCAATGTTAACATAAATGGCATTCATCTTATACCCAAAATACACCATTTAAAAAAAAAACTAATTAATTTTTTCTTTCAATGAATTTTTGTGAACTTAATTTGAATTGAATTTGAAACATGGGGTGGATGTAAAAATACGCCCACACATAAGAATTATCACTTACAACAGTAAAACATACCAACGTTCCTAAAGACACGATGGCTTGATGGAGGCCGGACAAGTGGCCATATCGTGGAGAACAGGCGCCTGGCAACTTAGTCTACTACCTTCGCTTCTGCTTTCTTGAACTGGTATTAATGACGTTTTCCGCAAAATATTAACTGTCAAAAATAAGTTTTGAACTGTTCCAAACAGGTTTTAAGAAAGGTTATTCAAATTTTTTTAACCATCTAATACGTTTAAAAGGCCTTATGACAGGCAAAATGCCTGTCAAATTCCATCCTTGTTGCTGCTTTTTTATCTAGGTTTCAAAATAGAGATAGAAAACCATAAAAATGAAGATATAGAGAACTAATTTTTAAATCTGATAGAGTTGACTTTCCGCTTCTTACCTTTAAATTTTGTAGAAGAGTTCCAGATTTAGAAATGTTTTGTCATTTCCATTTTTAATAATTCCATGGGTCATATAGTTTTGGGTAAGCATAGTTTTTTAGTTAGGATTTAAAAAAAAAATGTTTTCATTTAAAATTTAGTTTCTTGATAGTGTCACACTAAATAAGAAGTTATTTAGGACTGCATAATGTAAAATATAATTAATGATATTTAAGCATTATTATAATTAATGTTATAAATAAATTCTAGAATATGAATAATTAAATAATTATAAAATATTTATGCCATTTTAAATTAATTATATTTTTTATAATAATAAATAAATTTTATTTATATCATAAACAAATTTTAAACATTATTAAATATAAATAAGGTTAATATATTTTATATTTTTTTTGTTTTCTTTTAAAATAAGAAACTTTTCAAAAGCTTTTAGTTTGAATAGTTTTCTGAAGAATTTGTTTCCTTCTTAGTTTATATATTTTATCTATATCATTGTCTATATATTGATTGATTTCTTCTAAGCTTCTCATTCAATTCTACGATTGATCTCTTCTAAACTTTTGATACAAATCTATATTTTGCTTTAGGAGACACTCTTTTGTGAAAACATGAATACTTTTTCAAGTTCCACTCAATTCAATTCACATTATTGTGCTTAATTTTTCCATTAATTTTTCTAGATAGTTATAATATTTTATTTGTAGAGAAAAATCACTCTAGTTATCAATTGATGGATAGGAAAACAACGTTGAAACCCACCAATATATTCAAGCCCGCAGACACATAGTTTGTATATTATTGTTGTAACAATGTTGTGAGGTTATAGTTGCCTATTTATTTGATGTAAAATAGTAGTGATTAAAAATGAAGTCATTATGGATTTGATGAAGTGATTATTTGTCTAGACATCTTTCTTAATAGAAATATATTTTGGAAACTCAATTTTCCATCCTCTATATATTGAGGGATAATATAGGTCACCTTGTAATGAGTGTAGATTTCTACGTTATATTATGTTATTGAGCTCGTATTATGCACCATTAAACAAGTTTGAATAAAAAGTCTTTAGATTACTTGTGCATGATGTGATTTTTACTTATATGGGAAAAAAATAATCCTTTGATACCTTCTTATTGTAACCCTATAAATTAATAACCAAATTAGTGTGCTTTTTCATTGTTAGTTATATATTAGATCAAATGAAATACCTTGTGTGAATGGGGAGATAATTGAATTGGAACCAAAATTTGGCTTTCAACATACTTATTACATTCCTGTATGTGGGAGAGATCATAATGGTTCATGCCCTTGCTTGGGGATTTCTAGGTCCCCTTATAAATTAACAACCAAATTAGTGTGCTTTTTCAATGTTAGTTATATATTAGATAAAGTGAAGTACCTTGTGTGAGTGGAGACATAATGGATTTGGCAGCAAATTCTAGCTTTACTACATTCCCTTATGTCGAAGATATCATACTCATTCATGCCCTTGCTTCCCAAGTTCTAGCTCCCCGACTCCTATAGAGAGGCTTAAAGGGGATTTTCCCTTTAGTCATTAGATTTTTTCTTTTACTTTTTTTAAATTGTATTGGGACAGACATCCTGAAAGCATGATTGATCCAGGTGGATGTTGCTGGCCACCCGCCTATCCCATTTGGACCCCCGCAACTGTCTCTTTCAGTCTTTTCGGTTTCCTTAATTGTAGTACAACTTTCTATTTTTAGTAGTTTTTCGGGTCCTGAACTTCTGAAGCCGTTTTGAGGCCCTAAACGACGTTTTTTGGGGAATCCGGGGGCAACATGGGTCCATGGAATGGACGAATGTTGCCCGTTCCAACAATGATAGTGCTCAAATAGATCTTTCTAATGAGCTATTGTACGCGTCAAACGGAGATCATATGCTAAAGTTACGACCCCGGGAAGTTGATGTGCCAACTTACCCCCAAACGGGGCCCCATAGTTTGGCGTTTCATCTCCTAGGGTAGGTTTTGGAATGTGAAGGGTTTTCCATTGTTTCTCAACAATAAATAGGCCTTCGAGCCTCATTGTAACACAGTTTGGAACAGTTCAGAGGAATGTAGCCGCCACATCTCTTCTCAGAGATAAGCTACCATCGCCCTAGCTAGTTTATTTCCATTTCTGGTTGTAAGCATATTTCGGTATTTTCCATTAATGAAATGAAGCATTATTTCTGCTGCATCTTTATGTATATGGTTATCTCTGTATTTTACTGCGTTCCTGTTTAAATCCGGATCAGTGGTATCAGAGCGGTCTGTTTTTTCTTTGTTTTTCTTTGCATGTCCCCAACGAGGTCAGGATATAAGGAGTTAGGGCTTGAACTGGTCAAACCTTTGCAAGACCAGCCTCAAAAATCCCAATGGCCTCCCATGGCGGATGAGAAGAAAGATGAGGGGGCAGGAGATCCTATCAAAATCTTGCTCGAAGAAGCCCTCGAGCGACAACGGAACGCGATGATGGACAACTTTGCACAGATTCTTCAGCGGCTACCTAGAGGTGACGCATCGGCTTCCAGCAGCGACTCTGGAAACGCCACGCCCTTTAAGGTACAAGTTAATTTGAAATCCCCATCTTCGAGGGTAAAATAGACGCAGATGCCGTAGATAAATGGTTAAATCTGCTAGATGGGTATTTCTCTGTTCATGAATTTTCAAGTCGGGAAGAGATTGTTTTCGCTCTTCTCAAAGAGCAGCCCCCCACGTCAAGGACTGGTGGGAAACCTACTGCGAGCAGAAGGATGAAAGTACAGGCTCATTATTTTCAGCCGCACCCACTTGGAATGACTTCCGGGATGCCATCAAGGAGCAGTACTACCCTGTCAAAAGCTATGAGGACAAATACATCAAACGGACCACACTGCGGCAGGGATGAGACCAAGATGTTCCAGAGTTCACAAACATTTTTCATACCCTTTGCACATAGTTGGGTATCAAAGATTCTGAGCGGCATCTGGTGCTCAAATACCGCGGCTGCCTACACAGATACATCCAGGAAGAGATGGAGTTCTTGGACATCTCCTCACTCGGTACAGCATACCGATACGCTGTCAAAATCGAGCAAAAGTTAAAACAGAAGAAGAGAGACTTTGGATCTGCAAATCCGAATCCCAAAGGACAAAACCAAGGCAGGGTGACCCAAGACAACCCGTCGAAGCCACAAGAAAAGAACAACACCACAAAGCCGAAGAAGGACACAGGAAAGTGGTGTGAGTTCCACAAGAGTCCCACTCAGAACACAAGTGAGTGTCGGACCAAGCAGTCATTGGTGGCTGAGCTGAAGGCTTCCGAATCAGATACATGTTCCGACTCTGAGCCAGAACCCGACAAGGGGCTTGGCAAAGGGAAGCAGATCATCATTGATGCGGATCCCAATGCCACTGTTGCCACTGCCAAGATCCAGAAGAATGAGCCCGAAGAGCCAGAGTAGGGGGAACGTCTTTTCCACTCACAGATGTGGGTGAAGGGTTCGCCGCTACAATTCATTGTCGACAGTGGCAACCGAAAGAACCTTATCTCAGCAGAGGTCGTGAAGCGGTTGGGCCTACCGATTACACCACACCCACAGCCATATAGTATCATGTGGCTTCATGAAGGACGAGACCTCAAAGTTCACCAGCAGTGTCGCCTTCCCTACAGCATCAAACCATTCACAGACGACGTATTGTGTGATGTTACACCTCTGGATGTTTGTGATGTATTATTAGGCCAGCCATA
>APFE030363588.1:22905-49795 GCA_000404065.3 Pinus taeda | reverse complement strand
CAATGTAAATCTGCCTTTTCTCCTTGAGGATGTCTGCCCCCCCTGCCTCTGAAGTGTCTTCCTCTTCCTCTTCGTCCACCTCTTCCTCTTGTAGACTCTTGAGCAGGATATTTTTCTTTATTAGCAAGGCATACAGTCTCTTCAGAAGATTCAGGGACTGTCTTCTTTCCAAAGGCTTTTTCTCTTTCAGCAAACTTTTTCACAAGAGAGTCAAAGGTTATATCCTTGAGATTTCCATTTGCTTGCAAAGACTCAAGATAATTGGAGTATGTAGGATACAATGCCTTGAGAAAAGCAATAAGAGATATATCTAGCTCAACTTTAGTGGATTTGATATCATGCACTATAGATTTTATTTCAGATGCAAGAGCAAGAGGGTCATTATTTTGCAGTTCAAGAGTGAAGAGTTTAATCATAAGTTGGACGACTTCAAGTGCAGAATGTGAGTCATAGAGCTCTTTCATCTTTTGTAAAGCTTCAAAGGCAGTTGAACATGTTGAAATGTGACGACTCACCTCCTTATTTACAGACGCTGCGATTAATGCATACGCTTTGCTATTCTTGTTTTCCCAGATGGCGAGCTCTTTGTCTGATGTAGGCTTTTCTGGGTCATTGTCTCCTTCTCCAACACACACTCCTCTCCACAACCTATTGAAGATGAGGGTGTGTTGTACCATCCGAGACCAGTCAGGATAGTTCTCCTTGCCAGTGAGAACTATTCCTATCATAGAGATGATTGAATGCATTTTGTAAAAAATTACTTCTGCTGATATAAAAAACTTTTGCTGATAGACTTAATACTTCTGATGGCAAAAAAAAAACTCTTATGAAAAAAAGACTTCTGCTGCTATATAGTCAAATTTTCTGCTGCTATCCTTGGCATCTAAAAGTATGAGAAACTTCTGCTGTTATACCATTTAAATATATCTCTTTACAGTCAGACAGTGTTTCAATCACCAGCTTTTCAATCACTATTTAAATATATCTCTTTATATGTTAGACAACTTTTCAATGTTAAACAATGTTTCAAATATATCTCAGAGTTTCAAATACATATCCGCTCATAACAGTGACATATCAAAACTGCGCTATCCATATATCAATCAGCCTTTAAAAATAGTTTATATCACCATGTGAGTTTCTTCAAACAGCATAAAACAACGTTTCCTTTTTTTGTTTCAACATCAGTACATATGCATGGCACACACCAGTGTTTCAAAGAAGGGAAATTTTAAAGATTATTAGCCTTGAAATTGCAGATATCCCGTGCTATACACTCATATAAGGACAAAGAGTGACAGGTTCTACCGGGAGTAGAATCACCGTTCTACCCCGAGGGCATTTGCAGGCATTCAACTCCAGGATCATGTTCTGGTACTGACTCCCATAAAGCTTACGTGCGACAGCCAACACAGTCGATGTCTTCTCGGTACCAGGCGAACCGTAAAGAAGCAGATGAGGCGGCTTGTTCTCGCTCATCAGCCTATCAATTGTTTCGATGATATTTTTATGAGCGGCGACGGTGAACAACTTCAATTCCTCGAAGTAGCCAAATGCAGCAAGGACCGGAGAATAGTTAAAACAGTGACACG
Organism: Pinus taeda; assembly: GCA_000404065.3. Lineage (NCBI taxonomy): Eukaryota > Viridiplantae > Streptophyta > Pinopsida > Pinales > Pinaceae > Pinus > Pinus taeda. The sequence continues at coordinate 48,203 of APFE030363588.1, read as the reverse complement.
GAGAATAGCTCTATGACTACAAGCTCATAGGGCTCGTCTGGTTTCTCATACCTTAATCCAGTTCATTACAAATAAAACAAACTTAGCTTATGGAGGAAGGCAATGTAAGGTCAACCCTAGCCACCGCTTGGTCCAAACGACCGAATGCGTAGAGATTGGGTATTTGAGAAAATAAAAAACAGTGACCCGAGAATAGTTAAAACAGTGACACCCCTGTGCTGGGGCACGCGGAGGATATTGACCGTTTTCAAATGACACCTGAGCGTTTAATACCAGACAACAAATTCATATCCGCTGATACAAGAGCGTTTCAGGCACTCTCTCAGATGTTAGGTATGCAGCGGCAGCGTTTCTTTCACGCAGGGGTTTCCTTCAGGTGTGGGACAGAGGAGCAGAAGGCAAGCAGTGGACAGGAGTTACAAAGCAAGGTTAAAAATAGAACCTGGGACCTGTGCTCCGATACCATGTCAAGCCAGGAGTAACTCCAGAAAACTAATGCGTTTATTCATTTAGCCAACTATCTATTATATACATGAATGTGATTGTTCAGTTCATCTTCTCGATGACTATTCACATTCACTTCCCCAATCACTGAGGATTAGGTGTCAACAATAATTAGTATTTCTGGGTAAGGTGGTTCAAATTGATGTTGTTTTATAGGAGGCGCCTAGTTTCTATCAATTTGTTTTGGCTCTTTATTAATTGGTTTTGGTTCCTTACCTTCACTCTCAAGTTGTTCAATGATAACTAGAGGAGGTTGAACATTGACTGTCCACCCTGATTGTAGATTCATTACATACAACTCTAAAGTGGAGATGTTATATGAAGGTAGGTTAAGAACGTCAACTTGATGAGCTCCCTTATTATTAGGATTAGGGTTAGGTTACATTGGAAGCTGAGGACAGGCAGGTTGATTACCAGGAGGCACATTAGAGGGCAATTGGAGTTGTTGTTGTGGCATCTGCTAAGGAAATTTCCCAGGAGAGGATCCTCGCCAAGTTGGAGCCCAAGGAGAGCTCGTACTGGCTTGAGGGTTCCACTGCTACCATGGTGCAAACTAGTATTGCGAGGATTCACATGGGAGGATAAGGCATGGTCTGAGGATTCATATTATATTATTGAAATTTTGAGATGGATCTAAGTACATATGTTGATTTCCCATCGGTGGTAGAGGCTGCCATGGCTTCCTAGACCCCATGAGATACAGTTTCTCTGTGTCTTCCCCCATCCCTTGAAATACTACTTTCAGGCCTGGAAAAGAGGGGCATGAACTTGTTGCATGATTTAGCTCACAGATTGCACATTCCTCTATGGAGTTTAGTGGACATTCCCTTTTCAGGTGCTTCTTTCTACACTTCGGGCAAAATATTGCCATCATCCTATCCAATTCCAGCTGCTTCTGTTTTACTTGCAGAGTATCCATCTGTGCCGACAGAGTGATGAGGATATTTGTCCTCAAGTTGTCTAGCAGGTTTCTGATTTCTGCCTTTATAATGCCCCTGCCAGACCCCTTTGCTAAGTGAATCCCTTGTATGTTTCTTGCAAGCCCCCTCGAGCATTGAATGCATAGTTCGCTAATAGCTTCCAATCTTTCCTTAGAGATGTCTCCCTTTCCTACAATGTTGAATAGTTCCATCGAGTCCTCATGAAAAGCCCTGAGGAGGATAATTTTTAAAATTTCCTTATCCAGGTCAGAGTGACCTAACCTTTGTAAAGTGTACTTGAATCATTCTGCACAATCTTCCAAGCTCTCATCTTCTTTTTGTGTGAACTTGAAAAGTTCCTCCTTGATGTTCCGAGATTTACAGTAATCCTAGTATTTTTCCAGAAAAGTTGTCTACATATCATCCCACGTGGAAATAGACTTTCCTCCAAGGTCCATTAACCATCGCAAATCCATTCTTTTTAATGTAGAAGGGAAAATTTTTAACTTCTGGGCATCCGTTATGTAGTCATACCCCCAACACACTATGTCAAACTCAAATAGAAATGTGTCAGGGCCTTCTGAAACAAGCCCGTGAAGGATTGGTAAGGCTGCTAATGGAATAGGCTTTGTGGGCGCACTGGCTCCCAGAGCCTTGATTAGAAAATCGATGGTGGAAGTTGTGGGATCCATAAATATCTTCCAATAACCGCTGGGAATCTCAACAGGCTCTGTGGAAGATGGCTGAGGATCCCTACCACTCGGATTCGAGTTGCTTTAGCAGCACTTCCCTGGTCCCTTAGTGATGCAAGTACCTCCTCATTTCCTTCTTCTGTGTCCTGATGGCTTGATCCCTTGGCCACAACCTCCTTTACCTTACTAGAGTAGTCTGACCTTATCGATGTTCTGCTTTTAACCTCTTCCTCTGCTATTACCAGCGTAAGATTCTCCTGGCCAAGTCTACTACTGGATGTTTCTTCCACTGCTAGAGGGACCTGTTGTGTCGAATCACCAAATAATGTTGTAGACTGCACTGGTTGATCTATTGATTGCCCCTCGAACTTCACTCTCTATGCCCCTGGTCTCACAGTTGCGTGAGAGGATGTTTCTGATTCAACCTTTGCTATGATTTGTTGGATATAGGTATTTCTTCCCAAATCTAGTCCTCCCCTCTTTTGGGCTCTCCCTCTACCCCTCTTATTTGGTTCTTTGTTCATACAAAACTTGGTATGAAGGAAGGTCTTGGTATGAACCTACAATGCTTCAATCCTGAAGTAAGGTGTCAAAAGACCATTCCTTCTCCAAGACGAAAGAACTTACAAAAAGAAAGGCAGCTAAAAAACAAAAATATAGGGTTCCAGGCCCAGAGCAGGGCATCAAAGGACTCCTCCCTCCCCAAGACAAGAACCCAAACAAACACAAACCTCGAGAAGGCCTAATACTTCCAGATCTGAAGCAGGACGTCAAAAGACTCCTCCCTCCCCAGGGTAAAATCTAGGGTTTCCAGAAAATCACACTAGGGTTTAATATAAAATAAATCTAAATTAGGGCCTGGAGCAGAGAGTCAAAAGGCTCCTCCCTCCCCAGGACAAGACAGTGGCCCAAAATCAAACAGAAAAGCAAAAATAAACAAGCGGAAAGAACACCTATGCTTAGGACCTGAAGCAGAGTGAGAAAACTTGTTATCTCCCCAAGACAAGAGATTGACCCTCTAGTTGGTCTGGATCGTTGCTTTGCACCTTGTTAGCCTCCCCGACAATGGTGCCAAAATGTTGGTGTCTAGGTATGAACAATTTATTCACCCTATTTCGACATTAGTTTATCAATCCAGGTGCATATCCTTTCAATGCAATGCGTAAGGTATATGTAGGGGCAAAAGTGCAATCCATTCTAACCAAGGGTTCGTCGTTAATATTCAAAACATTGTTGTAAGATTAAACTAAATACAGAACTCCAAAAACAATTACAAGAAGTAAAGAATTGTAACAGCAAGCATAAACTAATAAATAACACACACAGAAAGATGCAGCATCTGATCAGAAGAGCGGGCCCAACTCTCTGATCAGGGCTGCATTAGTCACAGCGAAGATTAGAACAGCAAAACAGGTGATACTTTATTGATCTGTAACAGGTGATTACAATATTGATGGGGGAATCCCCATTTACAGGAACAATTTGTCTTTTATACACAGCGCAGGAGAACAACATATCTCCCCAAAACATGGTAACTGCATATTCAGAAATACACATTAGTTGGAACAGTACCAACACCAGATAACCGAGATCAGTAAGAGGTCCAAGAATAGTTCAGGGATCTGTGACTCCAGCTGTGCAACCTCCTTATGGCTAGTTGTTACTAGATCTGCTGCGAAATGCTGAAGCAAGGGTTCCTATTCTCCAAAAGCTGCGGTCAAACATACATTTTAGTGCTGCGAATAGGTAAGACTCCGTGACTTTACTTCATTAATAAAATATTCCAATCAAACAAGTCAGGGGTGTTTACCTTATAGATTTAGCATAGAAAACAAGGGTAAATAAGTGCAAAAAGGTCAGAAAGGGTGATCGAAATGCAACAAAAAGACAGCCCAATTTGGTGCCCAATAGGAGGCAAGGGCGAGACACCTGTGAATGACCTTATGGTGATCCTTTTTTCCTAGCTAACCTGCTAATAAAAAAAAACACAAATGGAACTAAACTAAAGCACAACCGATCTACTCTACACTACTATAATGGGAATGCAGCTACTTAAGCAAATGAACAGAAAAACAGGAAGCTATGCTATACTGTTGTAATGGAAATGTAGCTACTTAAGAAAATAAAGAGAAAACCAAGAATCTACTTAAGCAAATGAACAAAACCAGAAATATATGCTAGCATACATGTACAATAAAGAGGAGTTTTGGGTACTCGGGTTGGGCCCTAACCCAAGAGATTCAACCCTCTGAGTTAACTCAGTGCTAGCTCAAAATAGAACTCATCTTTATTATAAAAACCATGGATTACATAACAAATTGTCACAGGTCTTGCATCTTGGAAATAAAGTAGAGTTTTACAATAAGAATCTGAATCCTACTGATGTCCTAAGCCTCTATACCTATACATCTAAAGTCTCCAATGACTACCTTCCCATTTGGGAGGCTTGGCTCCCCACTTATGATAAATTGGTTTCTATCACTTTCACTTGCTCGGTTGTCTTCTAGTCCTAATTATTTGGTTGTTTTCACTCGGAGCTGATGAAGGAATATTTGAATAGAGGGGTAGTAAATGAGGAGGATTTACCTCCTATAATTCTTCTCCCTTGTCCCATTCGAGTTTTGACCAAGGTCTTTTCCACAGTTCCTTGCTTTTATCCTTTATTCCTACATTTTTCCTTGCTTTTATCCTTTATTCCTGCATTACATTCACATTAGACCACAAATAAAAATATCCAACTCTAACTCATCTCATAAACAAAATATAATCAAAGTATGCAATAAGTTGCGAGAATAGTTTGTTTGACTAAGCTAAGAGGTGAATTAAGGCAAATTAAGGCCCATATAATTACCCAATGATGAGCCTCATCATCACCCCCCTATTGAAAGTGTTGCTTATCCTCTTAGCAACTTAGTCAATGTCCATGTCCTTCATGGCTCTGGTAGCCTCTCCGACATCCGATGCTTTTGTTGTGGTCTCTTCTTCTTGTTTATAGAATCCTACTTTCTTTTCTACTTCTTCCCACTGCCTCTTTTCCTCTTCTTCTTTTCTCCCTTCTAGCATCCCTAGGAGTAGTGGTGGACTGAGTTTTAGGCCTATCCAATTGACCTTCAACCTTTGCATTGATTGCTTATACATAGGTGTCCTGTTGAGTGTCTCTCTCAACCTTTGAGGGGAGTGATATTCTCTGATCTGCAAGTTGTGTGGCAGTGTTTTCCATCTCCTTTAGCAAGCATGTATATTATCATCTCTTAGTAGCCTAAACATATCCTCAAAATGTGAAATTGCTTGCTCTTAGGCAACAAGATATCTAGGTGCCAACTGAGGATCATTTTCAATTAGATTATGGGTGTTGATTAGGGCCACGTGATTTGATTGTTCAACTTTGAAGAAAAGAGGTTCATTTTTCTCTCTGGCTAATATTCTTTTCATCTCTACAACCCTTGACTTCTCATGGTTCATTGATGATTCCAAAGCCATTAATTGTAGATCTCCTAGATCTGCATTAGGATCCCAAGTATTCATGTCTGTGAGGGCCATGTTGTGCAAGTAAAAATCAAGCATTTTGGCCCTATCCTCTAGTGCACTTTGATCACAAAGATCAATAAACTGTCTGTGGTCCTGAAATGGCATGGTGCTCCTTTGTCTTAGTGTTTTAATCTGAAATTGCAGCCATTGTTCTCTGAGGTAAAGAGCATAATATTTAGTTGGCATCATACACTGGATGGCCTCCAAGGAGAGGCTAGCCATACATGCTAGTTGGTTTTCCTTTTCCTGCAGTTGTCCTCTTAGGGGCCTCTGGAGACACCCTAGGTGACTCCTCCTTGTGTTCTTCCCCTTCTGTTTCAATGCCTTCTTCCTCTCTGACAGAAGGACTAACATCATAGATGAGGGTTTTGATGTCATCCTCTACTGGCAAGTCTCTGAAGACTGACCATTTTATAGGAATCCTGAGGTTTTGGAGGGCATTCTCAATGAGGATTTTGATCAGACCAAGGTGATCTAACTGTTGGTAATTCCCTTCCTTTACTTTGTTGCTGGAGTCTATGAGTGATTGCATCAAGAAATAGGGTATGCTGAGTCTTTGGTGAACAGGTGTTTCTTCCCCAAATCTTAGTTCTTCAAGCATCCTAAAATGGTATCCATAAACAACACTGTATCTACCCTCATATGAGATATATTTGATGAATTGGTAGCCTACCTCACTCCATGGGCATGGAAAATTGTTCCCCCTTACTCCATTTTTATCCTTTATGTGTTCTTCACCTTCTAAAAATAATTTCCTTTTTGCCACCTGACTGTCTGCTTTGTCTTCTTTTATCCATGTAATTCCTAAGTGTGGTGACCCTACTGATGAACTCTGGGGTGAGATCTATAATGAGCCCTCTAACTATAACAGTGGCATGGATTCTGCTGTGTGGAGTGAGGGAATGACAAAATTCTTGAGAAAATAGAGTTTCATGTGTATGTAATCCACTAGCTTTTTAGAGGGCTTATAGTTCATTTGCTTGTAAGTGGGGATGTATTTTTAGATCCTACCTTTTTAGAATGGTGGTAGTGGACAATTATCTTGATATTCCCTCTTGAACCCCTCTCTGCCTATCCTGTAGACTGCCTCTATGTATCCTGTAGACTGTTCTTATAGGAATTCTCTTGCAGAACAATGGATCCTTGCTTCCAGTGGGTGCCCAGAGTTATGAGAGCTACTTGAGTGAGGGAGTTTCAAGGAGATGGAATGCATGCAAATGATGTTTTATTTCTCTTTATACCACCTCATCATTCCCACTCCTTGTAATTGGCTCCCACAGTTGTTAAATCCATAGTTAACCACTTCTTGTCCTACTCCTCTTATGTTCTCTGAGTTGACTACAACCATGTGTGAGAGGACACCTTGCTTTGTATGTGATGATTGAATGAAGGTGGCCAAGTTAACTAGCCACCTTTTCACTTATAAACCAACTACCTCGTAACCTTTAACTTTTGTTCAAATGTTGCCTATGAGTGAATGTGTGGGATACTTACCAGTGGTCTCGATGCCATGCTGCAGTTTGTCGAGGATTAGAGGTGTTGCATGGTCATTCTTATTCCTCCTCTGTTGTCTGTTGATGGTGTTTTTTACTGCAGATCTGATGCTGCTACTGCCATGTAGCTCCTGAATTACCACTTGGCAATGTTTGGTGTCTCCCTTAGAATTTCTTGATCATGTTGCTGGATGGTGTTGTGAGGATGTTGTAATGAATGGACAGAGGGAGTAGGAGTGTGTGTGAGTGTAGGGATGATGGTAATGGATGAGGTGAGAGGTTAGATCATGTCTAGAATGAATTTTGGGGACCTAACCATCCTACCATTCAGGGAATCCTATAGAAAACACAATCTTCACCTTAAATTGAAGCAATGAAGTAAAAAACAATGGAATTGATGGATGGATGCATGGTAAGGAGTGGAGGAGATGAATATATGTGAGGCAGGGTTCCCTTTGGATCTTCTCTTTGCTCTTTGATTTTCTTTCTCACCCACCTGCAAATAACAATTATGTCTTTTTTCTTTTTCTCTTTTGTTATTATATTTGTTTTTCTGAAAAACACCTAGGCTGCCTCAGAGAGGTTTTCACCCTAGATATCTGCCCTGGGCGCCTCAAGGAAGGTTTTCACCCAGGGATCTTCTTACTCTTTTTCATTTTTTCTCATCCTTGGGCTACTTCACGAGGTTTTCAACCCAAATATGGGACTCGGGTGCCTCATGGAGGTTTTCACCTGAATCCTTATTCTTTTTTCTCTTTTTCAATGCCCTAATGAGGGAGGAGCTAGAACTTGCTCCACCATCATCACTGTCTTATTGATATTTTCAATGAACTCTTGTTTTGATAAAGGCCTCTTGTACATTTTCAATCGGTTTCCATTAACAAGCAATGGAATGGCTTCTTCATCTATAGTTCTGATTTGCACTAAACCATTATCATGGCATCTTTCCACCACATAAGTTCCAAGCCATATTGTCCTTAGCTTGCCCTTGAAGTCTTTATACCTAGAATCATATAACAATGCCTAGTCTCCCTCTTAAAATTGCTTCTCCTTGATATGTTTTTCATGCTAGATCTTCCTCTAAATCTAAAATATCTCTGTATGTAGGAGGGTCTGCATTCTGAATTCATCCAAGCCATTCAAATGGAACAATATTTCTTTCTGTGCATGACTGAGATCCAAATCTAGATGAGTTGCCATCCTCAATGTGTTATATTCAAACTCAATGGACAACAAAGTCGTTTTCCCATAGACCAGCTCATAGGGTGTAAATCCAGTGGTGGTCTTCCATGTTGTATTATAGGCCTAGGTGGCCTCAAATAGTCTCTCTACCCAATCCTTCCTGTTGCTGCTTACTACCTTGGTTAAGATGTTCTCTAGTGCCCTGTTGGTCACCTCCACTTTCCCATTAGCTTGTGGATGATAAGGAGTGGAGTTCCTATGCTTTATTTTGTGATGGCTGAGCAGTTCTTCAATCATGCTGGAGGTAAACTGGTTGCCTTGGTCTGTGACTAGCTCTCTAGGGTACCCAAATTTGTAGAATACATTCTCCCTTAGGAACTCAGCCACCTTCTCTTCTATTGTTGCCTTAATCTCCTTGGTTTCAGCCCACTTAGTCAAATAATCAGTGCACACAATAATGTACTGCTTTTGCTTTGAAGGAGGGTTGATAGGCCGAATGAAGTCCATGCCCCACTTGTTAAATGGCTCGAAAGTCACTTGAGGTTGTAGGGGAATTTCATCTCTTGGAGTAGGCTTTCCCATCCTCTGGCACCGATCACACTAACTAATGTACTTTTTCACATCTTGATGAAGAGTAGGCCAATAATAGCCTGCTTGCAACACTTTTAATGTTGTCCTCTTTGCTACAAAGTCACCTCCATAAGGCCCATCATGACAGGTCAGAAGGATGTCAAAAGCTTCCTCTTCCCTTACACACCTTCTCAATATTTGATCTGGGCCAATTTTGAACAGATTGCCCCTAATCCAGGTGAAGGGGGCGATTTACCTAACTATCTTTCTCTTTTCTTTGGAGGGAAAGTTTGGTGGGAACTGTGCTAATACCAAATAGTTTTCTATATCAGCAAATCATGGGGAGAGAACTGAAATAGCAAACAAATTCTCATCTGGTAACTGGTCATCCACCATTCCTTTGTCACCTGCAGTTAGATTCATCCTAGATAGAAAGTCTGCAACAACATTTTCCTTACCAGGCTTATCAACAATAGTTAGATCAAATTATTGTAATAAAAGCAACCATCTTATAATTCTAACATTCACATCTGGTTTGTTCATTAAATATTTGATTGCAGCATGATCAGTATGCACAAATGTTTGATAGCTTGTAATGTAATGCCTAAATTTGTTTAATGAATGCACAACATCTAGGAGTTCCTTTTCGGTCACAGTATAGTTTAGCTCAGCCTTTGACAGGTTCTTACTGATAAAATAGATGGCATAGGGAAATTTCTCCTCTTCCTAACCTAAGGCTTCTCCTATGGCTTTGTGTGAGGCATCAGCATGAATATGAAAAGGGAGAGCCCAGTTTGGGCCTCTAAGGATTGGTGCAATGGTTAACTTACCCTTTAGAATGTCGAAGGCCTCTTGGAAACTCTTTGACCATATAAACTCAGAATATTTGGCCAACAACCCAAACAAAGGAGAGGCCAACTTGCTGAAGTCCTTTATGAACCTTCAATAGTATCTAGCTAACTCTAAGAAACTCCTGACATCTCTCTGCTTTTGTGGAGGTGGGACCCTTTGATGATTGTTATTTTGCTTGGGTCCACCTGCAATCCTTGCTGAGATATTGAACCTAGCACGGTCCCTTCAGTCATTAAGAATTCACATATTTCTGGACTGAGAGACAGGTTCATTTAAATGAATTTGTGCAATACTTTACCTAGGTTAGTCAAGGCTTCTTGAAAATCACAACCATAAGGTGTAAAGTCATCCATATATATTTCCACAACATCATGTACTAATTCATAAAAAATACTCAAGACTGCTCTCTGGAAAGGGGAAGGAGCATTGCATAGGCCAAAAGGAAGTACCTTATAGGAAAAAGTACCCCAAGGAAAAGTGAATGTGGTCTTATCCTGGTCTTCTGGGTAGATTTGGATTTGGTTGTACCCACTAAATCCATCTAGGAAGGAAAAAAACTTCTTCCCTACCAGGCCATCTAACACTTGGTCAATGAAGGGTAGGGGAAAATGATCCTTCTTTGTGGCTTTGTTCAACTCCCTATAATCAACACAAATCCTCCACTTACCATTTTTCTTGGGAACTAACACTAAAGGAGAGACCCACTCACCGTCTGAGATAGGGTAAATGAATCCTACATCTAGCAGAGTTTGCAGTTCTTCTTTGACTATGTCTTTAAGAGTTGGATTCATCCTCCTTTGTGGTTGCCTGACTGGCTTGCAACCTTCTTCGATGTATATGTGGTGAGTTCACACTAAGGGGTGTACTTCCTTCATTTCCTTATAAATTCAAGCGAAGGCTTCTAGGTTTTCTCTCAACTTGTTGCATAGATTTTCCTCTTCTAAAGTAGAAAGAGATGGATTAATTTTCAAAGTTTTCTCTGGGCCAAATTCTATGGTTTTGACACGAAGTGGGTTGGAATTGGCCAAGCATAAGTCAATTGGATGATTTTTATGGGTTTCCCTTACTTCTTCTTCTAATGGTAGTGAACTCGGAGTTGGACTTTGGAGAAGGTGTTCAATTAAGTCATCCTCATATTGTTGTCATCCTCCTATGGTTGCTTCCAAAGCATAAAGTTGGGTAGAATAAACTTCATCTTATTCCTCCTCCTACAACCATAAAGGTAAATCATTCTCTAGGGAAGGTTGAGCAGGAGGGTATAGGACTAACTGTTTGGACATATGCCCATTCTTGATGGTCATAGTCCCAGCTATGCAGCTAATGTAAGCATCAATTGTGGCCAACCATGGCCTCCCAAGGATGAGATGGTAACCAATAATCTTAGCCTTAGGCTGGATAACTAGAAAATCTGCAGGGTACTCCTAGGAGTCAATAGAGACCATCACATCCTCTACAATTCCCTCCGGGGTGAAGTGGAACGGTCTACAATTTGCATAACTGTTGTGGTCTTCCTCAATGATCCTTGAAGGTTGAGCTTCAGCATGGTGTCCTTGGTCATCACATTAATGGTAGCCCGAAGATCAATCAGAGTGTGTCAGACAATGGTGCCATTGATGTGCACATCTTCTACAAGGCTTCCAGGGTCTAGATATTTTGGACATATTACATGCCCTAGAATCAAATCAGACAACTGCCCAATGACATTAATGGTAGGGGCATCCCTTTTTCTTCTTCCTAGATGCTTGAAGCACTTCTCCTTAATCAAATTACTGTAAATGGGAACATCCTTGATTCCCTGGAGAAGGGGGGTCTTTACACATAGATTTTTCAATTCTCCCAGAAGTTTAGTTTCTTCTAGGGTAGGCTAGAGTGGTTGGGCTAATCTCTTAGGAAAAGGTGGATTTAATTTAAGGTTGCTTTCCTCTCTTTCTTCCTCAACCTCCATATGTGGAGAGGGAAGTTGGTTATCAGGGAGAATTCTCCCAGATCTTAGGTTGGTCTCCTGGATTTCTATAGCATAAGCTGGGTATGATGTCTCTCCCTTGTATACTTGTTGAGCCTGGCTATTGTTTGGGTTCAGATTTGGCTAGGTAGGCATCTGGGGTCGCTTGGGTGGAGAAGAGTGCAGGAGTTGTGGTTGGGTAGGTGGTGCAGGCAATAGGGTTGGAACATTGTTGAATTAGGGCCTCCACCCTTGGAGTGGGGTATTCCACTGATGTTGTGGTTGAACATAAGTTTGAAATGACTGGATGGCTGGCTAGGAATGATACTGAGATGTATAGGACCAAGGAGGGGGTGTAGGCCAAGAAGGATGGGTAGGGGGTCCCCAAGAAGGTATAGATGTGGTTTGGTTGGGGTTTTAATATGCATGGGATGACCCTTGCATACCCTTCTAGTATGGTCTAGGCCCCAGGAGGTCTCCTTTGGTTGATGTAGCACAGCAGCTCAATGACCCCTTCATCTCCTTGCTTTGAGTCCAGGTAAAGAAGGGCGCTTGTCTGTGAAGTGGTTTTCTTCACAGACTGAGAAAATATTAACACAGTTCAATGGACATTCATTCCTAGGATGCCTCCTTGGGCATCTAGGACAAAATATGGCCAAGGCTCTCTCTTCTTCCTCTTGCTTCCTTTTGATGTTCATGATGTCCAATTGCAAGGCAAGATTTTGTAGCATATCACTTTTGAAATCTTCAAGCATATTTCCAATTTCACCCTTGATGGATGAGTTGGAGGATGATGTATTGGCCATAGGTTGACTACCCCTACCCTTTTGCCTGGTTGCCTGGAATGGTTTCTAAAGGAAATATTAATATCCTCATAGGGTAATTTGTAGATATCTCATCTTGCTATCATATGTAAGGTATATAGAAGATCCTCCCTTACTCCTCTAAGCAGGACTGACTTTAGTGACTCAGGGTCAAGTGTGCACCTGGCCCTTTTGTAACTGAGCTAGAATCTTTCTTCATTGTCTTCTAAGGATTCATCCTGAAAATCTCTTCTTTAGTATCCTTTGACCTACATCAGTCCCTATATTTGTTGTAAAAAGCATGTTGCATCTGAGCCCAATTTGTGATGCTATCTCCAGATAAACCCATGAACCAGCGCAGTGTTGCATCCTTGAGGGTAGATGGAAACAATTTTAAATTTTTCTCATCATCTGTATAGTTATAGGTTTGGCATATAACAACAAACTCAAATAGGAAATTTTCAGGGTCCTCTGTGGTCAGGCCATGGAAATGAGGTAGAGCAGAGGGGCTTATATTCTTCATCTTAGTGTCCCCATTAGTCTCCCTGATGGGGAAGGCACCCTCAATTTTCTCTTTATTTCCTCTGTCATTTCATTTTTCAGCCATTGGCTCAGTAGGAATGGGTTCTTTCTCTTCTTCTTCCCCTGTAAGTTCCTCAAATATGTAAGGTTTCTCACCTAAAGGGTCTTCCAATTCACCATCACTAAAGAAGAGAGAAGGTTTTCTGTTGGATGTTGTGGAGGTATTTGACAAGAATTTCCCTGAATTGTCCCTATTCCTATGAGGCATGAAAGGAAATGTTTTTCGGTTGGTTTTTGTAAGAATTTTTTTTTTTAACTGGAAAGTACTCTACGAAAAAAAAAAAAAACTTATTGAATGAAAAACCACTAACAATAAAAACTACTTGCTGAATTAAAATCCTACTTGCAAAATGAAAAGGAAAGCAGATAATGACAACTGAAAGAAAGGAAGAAACTAGAGTACTTTTGTAGAAAAAAATAATGGAAGAAAATTGGAGACTAGAAATAGAAGAAATCAGTAATCACATTCTACTTATACATCTCCTCAGCAACAACGCCAAAAAGTGATGAGCCTAAGTATTGTAACAAGAATGTTGCAACTCCCAGGGCTACCAACTTTACTTATCAACCTAGGGTTCATACAAACTTGGAGGTGATAGTGCTATATGCACAAGTAAAAGTGAATGCCCTGCCTATTGTCACTGCTCATCTGGCAAGAGGCCACAGGGGTTCCAAGCCAGACTTGTATAAGGTCAGAAGAACCTTAATTCTTTGATGGAAGAAAAGAAAATCTATTCTAAGGGAGAGCTACTCTACTGCAGTAATGAAGAAAACAACATGTAATGCTAAACCACACCATAACCTAACTAACCATCTAAACAGCTATGCTAAACAGAATTTCTAAATCAACACTAACCTAATGCTGCTATCTAAGTTGCAGAGGTAAAGAGCATTAAACTATACTAATGTGTAAGTAAAGGAACTAAACTAAATTTCTTTTCAAGAAGAAGAGCAGTCGGAGATCAAAATTGGTGAAAGGAGGACATAAGCACGCAGTAGTGCATAGGGACAGTTGGATCGATCAACGAACAAAAGATGGGTGGCTAATGAACAAGATGAATGATGGAGATCTTATCGCGAGCAATTTAGGGAATAGATGGATGAAAAGGGTAACGAAGCAGATGAATGGTGGAGATCTTATTGTGAGGAATAAAGTGAATGGATGGACAAACAGGATTAATCGGCTGATGAATGACAGAGATCTTATCGCGGGCAATTTAGGGAATAGATTGGCGAACAGGGTAACGAAGTAGATGAATGGTAGAGATCTTATCATGAGTAATTATGTGAATGGATGGACGAACAAGCTTAATCAGTCGATGAACGGCAGAGATCTTATCGCAAAAGAAACGTTTGGAAATGATGGAGCGGGTTTTTGGAGGTGGTAAGCAGTTTCTCGCGTGCCCTCAAAGATGTAAGCTGTATTTTGAAATTTCATACGATTAGCCTAAGTGGATGACACATAGCACGGGAAAACCACTTTTCTCATATGCTCTTGGGCAGATAACAGTCGTGCAAGAATCCGTGCGAGATTGCGCGATAGCCATCAGATCAGGCTATACATATCAACGATGGAGATTGGGGCGCATAAAGTATTGAGGCGATGTGATAGCTGTTGGATCAATGGACATATTGACGGTGGAGATTAGAGTGCATAAAGTAGGTGGAAGACTTCGCGCACGATGGGCGTTAGGTAAACTAATGAATTGGACAGTGATTGGTCAGGTTTTTTATGGATCGAACGGTGAGGAAACGATGCATGAAGAATGTGCTGAAGGAGGTTTCAAATGATAATGACACAAAAACCAATGAGAGTGAGGGTGGAACGAGAGTGAGGGAAAACGATGATAATGAAATGAAACAAGTAAATCCATCAAACAACAAACTCCAAATCTCATGCGAGAAGTAGAAACCTATGTTTTTGGGATTGCTGAAGGGTCTCTTCCTCAAGTCATGGTCCCAGACGGAGGAGGTGAGGCCGAGACACCTGCGGACAACCTTATGGTGAGCCTTTTCTCCTAGCTAACCTGCTAATAATAAAAAAACACAAATGGAAGTAAACTAAAGCACAACTGATCTACTCTAGACTACTGTAATGGGAATGCAACTACTTAAGCAAATGAATAGAAAACTAGGAAGCTATGTTATACTGTTGTAATGGAAATGCAGCTACTTAAGCAAATGAATAGAAAACCAAGAAGCTACTTAAGCAAATGAACAGAACTAGAAATCTATGCTAGCATACATGTACAATAAAGAGGATCTTTGGATGCTTGGGTTGGGCCCTAATGCAAGAGCTTCAGCCCTCTGAGTTAACTCAGTGTTGACTCAAAACAGAAATCATATTTATTATAAAAACGATGGATTACATAACAAACAGTCACAACTCTTGCAACTTAGAAATAAAGTAGAGCTTTACAACAAGAATCTGAATCCTATTGAGGTCCTAAGCCCCTCTACTTATACATCTGAAGTCTCCAACAACTTCCTTCCCATTCGGGAGGCTTGGCTCCCCACTCAAGATAAAGTGGTTTCTGTCAATTTCACTTGCTCAGTTGTCTTTTAGTCCTCATGATTTGGTTGTTTGCACTCCGAGCTGATGGAGGAATATTCGAATAAAGGGGTAGTAAATGAGGAAGTATTTCCTCCTATAATTCCTCTCCTTTGTCCCATTCGAGTTTTGACCAAGGTCTTTGCCACATTTCCTTGCTTTTTTCCTTTATTCCTGCATTAAATGCACATTATACCACAAAGAAAAATATCCAACTCTAACTCATCTCATAAACAAAATATAATCAAAAGTATGCAATAAGTTGTGAGAATAGTTGGTTTGACTAAGCTAGGAGGTGAATTAAGGCCAATTAAAGCCCTTATAATTACCCAATGATGAGGCTCATCAACTCCTAGGAGAATGTTAGTTTGCGAGAGAGGTCATCCACTTTGAAGAAGAAGCAGCAAGAGAAATAGTGAAACTTAAGAAGCAGAAGGAGAAAGAGGTGGAAGATGCTCGAAGTGACCCAGAAAAGGGGGAAGATGATGAAACATTGGAACAAAGCAACGCAACCCTAGAAAAGAAGGAACAAGAGCTCAAGAGGAAAAGGGAGGAAGAGATCAAGAAATGACAAGGGTTAGCTTGAAAATAGGAGGCGACAGGAAGAGGAAGAAAGGAAAAGCAGCATGAAGAACAAAGAGCCAAGGAAGAGACATAAAAGAAGAAACAACAGGAAGAGAAATTAGTCAGGGAAGAAGAAGTGAGAACAAGAACTAAAGCAACAAGAAGAAAAGCTCAAGTAGACCTAGAAGCTCAAGAAGAAACAAGAGCAAGCTAAGTTATAGAAGAAGCGGTTAGAGGAAGAACAAAGGAAAAGAGAAGAAGAGGGAAGAAGAAAGGCGGAGCAGGGAGGAATTAGTAAGACAACTGAACCGAACACAAAACAAGTCGAACTAGCTCCATTACATGTTCCTCCTTATACTCCCCTCATCGGAGGACATCTTCCCTTGCAAGAGCTGGGTTTCCCTGAAAAAGAAGAAGAAGAGGTACTGGACATAACCAAGCTCACCTTTAACCAAGTTAGCCTCAAAATTAGGCAAGAGAGTAGGAAATGTTATACTAGAAACCCTACAGAACCCTTATTGGTCACCACATCTAAAGAGATTGTTCTTGAAACCATAGTTATTCCTGAGATGATCGCCTTGGTTGGAACTACATTTGTGACTACAACTAAACATAATGTGGCTATGATGAGAAAACAAATCATGGAGCTCCAAAACACGCTTCATGCATCGAAGCAAAAGCTTAGGCCGCTAAGGTAGAGAAATACATAAAAATAGAATAGGAAGAAAATGCATCCCTCTGCTTAGTACATTCCAGGACAACTAAACTTCAGGCAACAATCAAAGATGACACTGAGACGCTTAGTGAAGCCGTGGAGATGGTCTATGAAGAGATGTCAAAACTACATCACACAATGGCACCGATCTTGTCCATACAAACCCATACAAAAGAGAGGGTTTCTATGTTAAAGGAATTCATTACCGCTCTAGATAGTATACATGAGTGGTATGTCAAGTATCCGGGGGCATTGACGGTAGTCCTGAAGAAGGATTGGATCACCATACAAAATGAAAAAGTCTAGCTATGCATCAAGATATAGTTAAAAGATAAACTAGCCAAAGATGTAGATAGATTGTTGACTTCATATAGACACCTTTTCAGTGGCATGGAATCAATGATTGAGGTCCATGGAGCCCTATCCATCAAAGAAGTTAGGCATGTGAGAAAGTAGGAAGATATCTCACAGGAAGTTTAGGAATTCTTCGACACATATAAACAAGTCATCTCCACAAATGAACTGCCCGTTACAAAGGAGAATATCACACACTATGTGGTTGAACCAGTAAGGATGTATAAAAAACTGGTAACCTTGGGCAATCAGGTGAATTCCAAAAGGACCACTCTCATATCGAATGACCTTGAATGTCTGCACATACATAACGAAGAACAACCACATATCACCCCCCATTGTAGCCGAATACAAGCTATGGCGCAATTGCCTAATAGAGAAAGTCCACCGAGACATTCCCAAACTTTCTATTGTTAAGTTGTTAGAGTAGATGTTAACTTATTTTGTGATTTTGGAAAATTAGGATAGGATAGAACAATTTTGAAATGTAAAGAGTCATAAGGAAGTCTAAGGGTCATTAGGTAGTTGAAAGGTCATGAGGAAGCCCAAAGGTTAGGGGTAGGCCAAAGGTCACCCTCATTTTATAAATACACCCTCATGACACATTGTAAAGGACTTTTAGCTGAGGACTTATTTTGGGACAATATTGTTTTGAGAGAACTTGTGCTCTTATGATATATGCAAGGAATAATTGTTATTTTCCACTATTGGATTACAAAAATCTTTTATGTCGTGGTGCCATGGGTATTATTTGTTTGATGGATCGGATGTTCCTCAAAGTTCTTTGATACACAGTCTATTCATGTGTTTTCTTGTGCTACAAACTGTGTTTTGTTATGCATGGATGGTATATGACTTGGTAACTATATGCTTCTATTGGTGAATTGTTTCATTGATTGTGGCGTAATCTTACTGTAGACCGTGTGCTCACTTATGTGTATATATTCTTGATTACTGTGAACTATTTTATTGTTGCTGGGCACTTTCTTATATAGACATGAATCTTATTTGAATTCTGCTAATAATTACTTTATGTAAGGTTTATGTTATTTATAATCTTGTTATTCATGGTGTTCACGTTATAAACTTTTGTCGATTATTTCCTTGTATTTATTGAAGTTCATGCGTTTAATTGAGTCTATATCCCACCTCTGTCCAAATTGAGCTCAACTCACCTAAGCGGCAACCAGGCCTACATATTAGATGAGATCCCTAAATCAAACGGTGTAGTGTCTAGTTGGGATCCCTAAATCAAATGGTGTAGTGCCTAGTTGGGATCCTACACCAAGGAGATCCCCTTTACTGTTGGCAGATAATTTCGACCCGTCATCAAAATGCAATTGCATGATGAAACATGTAAGTTCCAATCCAACCCAACAAGATATATTGCATCACCTTTACGCAAAGCAGGTTTAGGAAGAAGAATATTTTCACGCACTGTTACAGCCCTAAATTGACCTAGTGTCACATAATCATATGCTACTAATGCAAAGTTATGTAGAGGGTGCAGAAAGAAAACATCTCTACTTATCTCAATTGGGTAGGCATGAAATATTATGACAATATTTGATACAGAAATGGGCACTGTATTCTTGTCAACCACAACTAGTTCAAGCATCTTAGAATGATAGATCACAACCCCTGTTCCTGTAGAAGAATTACTTTCAAGGCCATCATTATAAATACTCGGTGGTACTGTGAAAAAAACTTTAGCAAGGCTTGGTTCAAAGAGTTTCTCCACAACAAGAGGTTTGGAATATGACATATTTACATTAATGTTATCAATGACTTTGGATGCATCCCTTTCTTTCTCCATTTGATGATGATACTTGTGGTTTTGATTCTCCATTTGATAATGACAAATGTGGTTATGGTCGATCACTTTTCATTCTACATAATTATGTGTTATCAATTTTTGCATATCAATATTTGGTATTATTTTTTCCCTGTCCTATATCTATTATAGAAGATATAGGGTTTAGGGGGTCGTCAAATTCGTTTACCAACGGAAAGCATGAGAGAATATATATATCAATTTATTATACACGCTATTATGCTTGCTACTAGGGCTAGGCAATAGCTAGTGCTTTTCTTAAGCCAGGTGCTAACAAACGCTTAGAAGAGAAGGAAAGCAAGAAGGGAAGGGATGTTAAGTGACAAGCCTGACATAGGAAGACGAGGTACTAAGTGGTGACTTGACTGTCATCCAAACACCCAAGAAAGAAACACCTGAGCTTGGTTGTGTTTGTATATCCCAAGATGTAATTGCAGGTCTTCTTTCCCACGATCTAGCCACATCATCTCGAGTGTAGAGTTGAGGCTTTGCATTAACAAGGGACTATAAAATTGATTCTAGTACATCGATATAATGAATTTGATCATCCCTTTCTATCATGTACTTGTCTTCCAAAACACTTGGCTCAAACTCATCCTCCTTGACACTAATGTTAGTTTCTGTTATAGGTATTAAATCTGGTGTTTTAAAAGCCTTCTAAGGATTTTGCAATTGATCTTTTTATCTGTTGTAATGATTCTTGAATTTCACTAAACAGTTCAAATTTAGATATGAGACTCGCTTAATTCTTCAAAATATGCCTCCATAATTTCAATATTTAATCTTGATGGTAGATTGTGCAGTGGATAATGGCCAAGGGTCGAACGGCTTTGATATCACTATAACAACAAAGTTGGTTCTTGTTGTACCTTAAAATGTAAAATACACAATGTATTGTAAGTAATATTTTTTATTGATAAGATGAATGCACAAGGATAATTGAATGTTACAACAAGGGTCCGCTTATATATCTAGGCAAGTGCCCCTTCATGAATGGTCATGTCTTTTAGACACGCCTTATATTTAACTAATGACTATTTAATTAATCATTATTATGATTATTTATTATTTATATTTATTTTATTTTTATATAAATTATATTCCTAACCTAAACATTATGAGACATAATATGGATATAGTTTTTTGAGCCATATATGAGATTTTGGATCAAATTATTTTTATATATTTTCCATTGATCTCATTCCTAAGTGGCAAAACACAACATATGATGTGCATGTTATCTCCTAATTCATTAACAAAATACTATGTTTAGCAAAGAAAAAGAAAATATGAAATCAATTTACATTTATTTCATTTGAAATATAGATTATAATTAAGTATAAAAACAATTTACGTTCATATTTCTACTTAGATGAATCACAACTAAGTTATATACCATGAATATGTTTTTCATAATAATTTTATAATATTCAAAAAAAATCATTTTCATATTTGTTCGTATATTTTTTAAGCAATATTTAACTTCATATTTTCTTTTTTTTAATATCCATTAAAACTTTAATTAAATCTCTTATAATTTAAAATAAATAACAAAATTTAAATTTTCATAATTATAATGAATATTATAAATACAAATCATAATTTAAAATATGTTAATAATAAATACGATGAATAAAAATTAATTTTAAATTATTTTAATGAAAAGTATAATTTAAAGTTTTTGTTACTTCTAAGTTCAAAGAAAAAATGTGGTATGAGAAAGATTTAGTGGCTAAAAGAAAATTAAGTTATTATAAGAAGGTCATCAACCCCACTTTAGAAGATCAAAAGTATCTCTCTATTTTAATTAGCTCAAACAAGAAAATTAATATAGCAAAGATTAGAATGAATTCTCATGAGCTCCATAGTGAAATAGGTCGTTGGGCAGTTCCTAAAACACCATGGATGGAAAGGATCTGCTATATATGTGAGAATAGGAACATCGAGGATGAAAACCACTTCCTCTTAGAGTGTCCCGCGTACAACCACATTAGATCTCAGTTTCATAATCTTTGTTACAATAGTGACCTTCCTAACCTTTTACAATGTCAAAATTATAGTGAGCTCGAGAGGCTTCTCTCCAAGCTTTTTGAGCATAGGAACAAAACCTTAATAAAAATAAATAAATTGTCTCTTTAGGTTCATCATCAATAATAATAATTTAAAATATCATTAAAAAATTAAATTAATAAAAAATTATTATATTAATAATATAAATTAATTTTTCCCCGGCTGCGGGTGTTAATTAATGCAATGAATGAGGAGGCGGCCTTATTAAATGGCAAGTGGCCGCCCGCTCCGGCCAAATGGACCGAAGCCTCGAGAAGCCATCACCTCGGTTCGGCCAACAGGTATGCGAGCATTAATGGTAGGCGGAGAAGAACTAGTTGTAGAGGTATATTGGTCGTTCGCCTTGGTTTGCCAATGAGAGGAGTTCAGTTGGAAGGTGCGGGAAGCGCCATTGTCTGTTGGAAGCTTTGTATTGTCTCAATTGTGAGTGGTGCGTTCGGCTCTTGGATGACTGCACCGTGGGTGCATGAGCCAAGACTCAGACCTCGGCCCTCGGCTCCGGAGGCCCTGGTCTCAACCCTGGATTTTCAGAGAATTCGCGGCTCTATGTTATGGTTCAGTGTATTGTGTGTCATTCTGTTCTTTTTAAGCACAGTCTCTGAGCGCCTTCGACCTCCAGAAGCTCTGAGTGTCGCGGTGTTTCAGTTCCTCTGCGCCCCTGTTCGAGATTTGGCCCTTCGGCGCTTCGGTCATACCTGGTTCTGGTCGGTTCAGCTCTCTAGGAGCAATTCACCCCGTGCAGCTCCTGAAAAGGCTCGGCTCTCGACCTGTATGGTAAGCATTGCTATTCGAATTCACGTTCCATTACCTGTTTCACATCTGTGGTATAAGTTATTGCACGGGTTTAGAATCCTCGGTGGCGCAAAGCATTCGCGGCCTCTGGGAAGAATTGGTTCTTTGTTGGTTACAGGATGCCGCGTGAGAGGTTACGTGGCGCTTGCAAGCGGGGAGGTTCAAGAGGCGGTGCCAGAGGTCAAGCTTCATCGCCACGTTCCTCGGCATCCTTCGACTCCCCGTCGGAGGAGATTAGCTCACCAGGAGCTCGAAGAGGGCGCGGAAGAGGCAAAGGGAGGGGAAGAGCCGCGGTGTGTCCGTTTGGTTCGCGCCCATCAACCCACTTCAGGTTTCCGTGTGCTCTGGACAATGCAATCTACTACGTTTCAGTTCGCATTGAAAATGCGACCATGCTGATAGACCAGAAGCCCCAGCGAAGCCTCGGCCACCCTCGCCTGTTCAGGGTCCGCGATTACAGCCTGCGGAAGCCTCGGGTGCGGTGGCGGGGAATAGAGCTGGAACAAGCGAGCCTGCGAAGGACGACGCGCCATACACAGACTCGAGTGCTTCAGACCCTTATGCCTGTCCAGTGGTGGAGGAGCAACCAGATCCATATGCCTGTCCAGTGGTGGAGGAGCAACCATCCACCTCTGTGGATGCCTAGGCACGTTGCATGGTCGTTCTGTGTGTTATGGACACACTTTGTTCAGTTTCAGGATGTCGAAGTCGCAGCTACAGTTAGTAATGGGAGTCAGTTTATGATAGTTTTCAGGTCGCACTGCTCAGTTTTTTGTATGTCGATTTTAATATATGTGTCTGTAATGTCTGTGTCTGTCATGTCTGTGTCTGTAAACTCCTCCCTCGCCTCGGCAGGGAGTGGAAGGTCCAGTTTTCTGTTGGTTCTAGCTTGGGGACAACGGACAGTTTCATAGTCCCTCTTTTTCTCCAGCTCAGTTTCAGTCTCAAAATGTCAAATTGTTCATGTAGCCAACTCTTTGTGGCAGATGTAACTCTCTCTGTAATCTTTTTTATACTATAATAGAATTAGCATGATTTACACAAAAAAAATATAAATTAATTTTTATATCAAATATATCAATCTCAAAATATAATTATGAAATGATTTAAAAAATTTATTAATAATAATAAAATTAAATTAAAAATATTTATCTTCCTTTTAAATAAAATTCAAATGTAAACTTCAGCTCAAAACTATTATAAATAACGATAATCAAAACTAAAACAATTTAATTCAAGATTATATTAATTTTTATTCCTTAAATTTTTAGACATATTTAAATTTTATAGAGTTTACTTAAGTTTTTTTTTGTAAAGCTTTGGTAGGACTCTCCAATTTTCATGTCCATTACATATCCCACTACGGGGAAGGGTAGCCCAAGATTTGAACCCAAGACTTCCGGTTCGGTGAGACTTCATTTCCACGGCCATTACCGCTTGAGCTACCCCATATGGACTAGAGTTTACTTAAGTTTTATTAAACTTTATTAATATTAATTATCTCATTAAATTATATAAAACTAAATATTTAAGAAACGCTCAAGACTATAATAAAAGTAAGGAATTAGATATAATTTCTATAATATACCTTTATAATAAAACAATAAAAGTATAGATTATCTTAATTTTATTCCTTAATTATAAGTTCTTAAGTTTATAAAACTTTACTTAATATTAATTATTCTCATTATTATATAACTAAATATTTAAGGAAACGTTCCAAGACGTATAATAAATAAGAAATAAATATAATTCTATAATATACCTTTTATACATAATAATATAATGATGCGTTTTTAACATTATATATAATAATATTTATTTTTAAATATTATAATATTTAACATATAAAAGTTACTTTATATATATTAATTTAGGGAAATTGTTTATAATTTAATTTTCAAATTAACATTAAAGACAATATTATTATTATTATTGATGAATGCAAAGTTGGTTCTATCACTTCATTGTGTTAAATCTTTTTATCCTCTTAAACCAATTATTTATTTCGTTTCATTTAAAAAAACCATTTTAAATTTACTAAAAAAACATATATATATATATTATATATATATATATATTAATTCCTAATATACTATAAAACATAACATACTACCTAACCCGCTTTAATTCATAAAACCCAACTAGTTTATAATATATAGTTATACATCACTTTAATAGATCCCTTGGTAATTTTTCCGCTCATAGATTATGTTTACCAGGTTGTTCTTTGAAAAAAATAAGGTACGACTTTGAAGCGTTATAGTTTGTAATAAATTTTGTTATTTAACATTAATTTGAGTTCTTAATTTTATTTCGACGCTTAATATTTATGATGGTTTTATTAAATTGAGTCATTCTTAGATTTTTAAGTTTTTTTAGGATAATATTATTATTTAAATTTTAGGGATAATTTAATTTGTTATTGAAATGATGTAAAATTTATAAAATTTATAAATTCAAATCTCTTAATTATAACTTAATTTAAAAGTAATTTTTAATTATTTTAAACTTGTGAAATCATTTTAAGACACATTCAAATATTCGGTGATATATTATTTTGAAAAAATAAAAAATAAAAATATTATAAAACCATTTTATGATAAGTATTTGGTTCTATCCAAAGATGTAAATCCACAATAATCATGTCTTTTAAAGTAGTAACTTAAACTTCCATTTTTTTGGATTTAATTATGTAATCGTTGTAAGATGGTGATAAGTATTGAAAGATACGTTACATATAAATGTATCAAAATCCACAATAATTAAATATAGTTTAAGTGATAGAGAGGAGCGTTGTATGATATCTTAGTTTTTCATAAATGGAATATTCTAGAAATATATTTTTTCAAGAATATTGTTTTTTTTTTAATTATTAGTTATATTAATAAATAATAAATATATCTTACTAAAAATATAAACAAAGTATTATAAAATCAAGATTAAATATATTTATTATTATATTTTTTAAAATAAAATTAAATGTTATTATTTTGGAAAATTTATTACAATTTTATTTAAATTAAAAATTTTATTAGTTGACAGGAATTTTTATTCATGTGAATTTTTATTATTCATTATAAAATTTTAAATCAAATTAAATAATTTGTTTTTTTAGGTCCTATAGACCAAAGTTTGGTCTCAATGGACGTTACCCACCACCACCATTATCATTATAACTAGCAATTGCCCCTAAAGGTGCAAAGATACGCGGAAGGTATAGAAGAGTTGGGAAGATCATCTTGTTAAAAATAGAGCCCATTGTTGAATCCATGCTCATAACTAATTTTTAAGTTCATAACTAAATTCGAAGTTTATAATAAGAATTGGAAATCAGTTACATAATTTCA
>APFE030363588.1:0-22492 GCA_000404065.3 Pinus taeda | reverse complement strand
ATATATTTATTTATTTACTTATTTACTTTTAGCGCAAAAATTTGTAATAAAAAAAATTCTAAATCTTACATTCAAAATATAGAGTTTAAAATATACAACTCAACCACATTAATGGATCTATGACCGGATAAACATATAAATCTGAACCATTAATAGACCTATAACATGTGAAATGTTGGTTACCTAACCTTAATACTTAGTACCTTATTTGCGTGATATTAATTATTGTGATTGTTGAAGTAAGTCGGTCCTTAACCCAAGTTGAAAGTGTCACGAGAGCCATATGAAGATATTGGACCTCGTGGATCAAGTCCTTCCTTCGAAATTAGCTTATAAGGTTCATGTGCAGCACTCTGAATGTAACATTAGAAATCTTATTCTATGATTACTTGCCATAATTAACAATCTTATACTATTTATGTATAGGAATGCTAGAGGATACCCATTCAAGATTTCTTATGAGGATTTATGTGTATGAGAACAATATTGTAATCCTATAAGATTTATATATAGGAATGGCAAAGGATACCTATTCAAGATTTCTTATGAATATGGCTATATGAGAACAATATTGTGGCAATCATATTATGATTTTTGTACTATATATTTTGTTGAAGAAGAAAAAAGCTACTAAATTTATTACAAACAATCAATATAAACTAAGTATTATTTATTTATTTATATTTTATTAAATGTCAAATAATTTGAAAAAAAAAAACAAAGAGATTTAGATTTCTATTCCGTTCAACTTGAGTTATTTTAGGAAAAAAAAACCTACATGCTCATTAAAAATATGAATCTACATTTTTGTAAAATTGAACTTTATTTATTTAAAAAAAAAAATTAAAAAAAATTACATGTTCATTAAAAATTTGAATTTACATGGCTTTTCTCTTTTTATTCTGCCATATTAACTGTCCCAAAATAAATTATGATCAATGGAGGAATAACGAATATTGCACAAACTGAATGAAAAAGGAATGATGTTATGGTTTCAAGTGCAATCTCAAGGTCCTTGTTGTTATTGGTGTTGTGTTTGTGTTAAGAATTAGTGGTGGGATCTCCTAGCGATGGCCACAAGATATTCATTGTTTGATTCCCGACCACCGGTACAATCAACAGTTTCGGTTGCTATCGAAGACACTCTTGAAACAAAATCGGGCACTGAGATGGATGTAGAACGAGACTATGCATTGTTGTAGGTTTATAACTCGGTGTTGCATCGCTTCTCGGCAAGGCTAACAGAGCAGGAAATCTCTAATATGAAAAAAAACGTCAGGCATTCTCACCTTTATCTCAGGTTGTACACACCAACGGCACACAACGCTATCACCGAGCTTCCTCAACATTGACACACCGAATGGAAGAGGCCTGTGGGCAGAATCCAATTATGGCTCCGATGTGGTGATCAATATCCTAGACTTTGACATCTGGTAAGAACGACGAAGCTTCAACGATCAGGCATATACGTTGATTGCATAATATTCTCACCTTGCCCATGTATTTATTAAATGGAGTCCAATCAATGGTGAAAAATAATGACAGGTGTTGTTCAAATCAATGGAAAAAAATAAAAAAGTAGATGAAAGTCGGTGGTGAGCTCTTTCAAAAGAGAACACCTTCGGTGTAATAAAATATATTATTATTGTTTACTAAAAAGAGGTGGTAAAGAGGATTTTATTTAATCTTAATGGAATGACATAGGTAAAATTTCTATGGGTCTGGGAAAGAAATTTAACAATCAAGTAGAGATGTATTAACTACATTTATTTATCTCATTCTTGGAAATGTCCTCCTCCTAAAATAATGATGGATCTCTTTGGATGATGTACAATGATATTTAATGTTCTAAGGATGAGATTCGTGTGGATTAACAAGGGAAGCAATGTTAAATCAGGATGGTGCCTCACCTTAGTTCCATTCATGTTTGTGTTTGTTCCTCTAGGTGCATCGTCTCCTTAGTGGTCTAAGGATTTGGTTTTGGTTCAGCCTTAGGACTCAATTATGGTGTTAAGGCAACTAATCTTCTAACATCTCTACAAAGAGCTTCACTTTAGGTTTTAATTGCTTCTCTTTTGGGTGGTGAATTTGTGGGTTAGGCACTCCAATTCGTGGGAATTGTGGAGATCAGTGCTCGCTGGTTCAGAGGCCTCCCCGGTAGAGTTAGAGCTTCATTTTTATATCATCCTCAGTTTGGTCTAGGCCTCCAATTTTGGAAGGTACCTCTTTCTTTCCTGTTTTCAATTCTGGTTTCTGCACTCAATTCCACTAGGATGGAAAATCTAGGGTTATAGGCTATTCTCTCGGTGCCTTGGATGTTAATTGGAATCTAGAAAGGTGGTTTGAGGCTCTGCTAGTTAACCCAACAGTCCTGTTGTCCTACTTCCCTAGAGTTTTATGCATGACCCCGCTTTAGTGGTGGTGGTGCAATTTTTTTATTCCTGCTTCAAAGTTGACCTTAGCCTTTGCTGCAGAGCCTTTTGAAATATTACATGGTTATTATATCATTTGGGCTCAAGTTTCACACGATTTAAGATTCAAAAAAGTGGAATTAAAGTTCTCTAGTTGTCATTGCCTTGAAG
Source organism: Pinus taeda (assembly GCA_000404065.3). Lineage (NCBI taxonomy): Eukaryota > Viridiplantae > Streptophyta > Pinopsida > Pinales > Pinaceae > Pinus > Pinus taeda. The sequence continues at coordinate 19,910 of APFE030363588.1, read as the reverse complement.
CCATTGTGGGGTTTCTTGGGTCACTTCCATTTGCTATCGAGCCTTGTCGAAGTTTTGCTCAGTGTGCTCTCATGAATTATGGTTCTAACTCAGAGTCCTCCTTAGCTGCAAGCCCATGCTCTCACTGTTTGTCTACTCATGAATCTCTTCATAGGGAAGATTATGATTTGCAAGTCAAATTTTGCCAAACCTATCACACTCAAGTGGACCTCACTAACAAGTTATTAACTCTCCAACACTAGATCTCCCACTTGACAGATGAAGTAGACACACTCCAAAACATTATAATGGACCTCAAACTTAGCAAATATGTACCCACAAGTCTTGACCATCACCAAGATGATTCAGACAAGCAGGACATAGATCTCAATAGGCCAACAACTAAAAATGATTATATTTCAGGATTGTCTCTATATGTGGGTTTTTGACCATAGAAAATTTTAGGAGCTAATATTTGCAGGTGGGCTAATTTTCCATGAATTTTCCAAAAAAAAGATTCGCCAATTTCCATTTTTTATAAAAATGATTCAACCAAATTTTATAATATAAAATTATTTTACCTTAAAAATTGCTATAGAGAGTATATATAAACTCATCATAAATTTGAATAATTTTACAAATGATAGCTTAATAATGATTCTACAATGCGGAATAAACACTTAAAAAAAATCGAAAAATTTAATGCCCAATAAATCATACCTTCAACCATTGATGCTTCTCACACTCCGATATTTGTTGAATGGTATCAACGAGTGCCTTACCAGAGCGATTAATAACTCTTAGGACTCACTTGAAAAGATAGAAGTGAACACCTGTAGTAATAGAAGCCCAAAGATCCAACAACGAACATAACCGTTCGCTCAAAACATAGATACCTTAAATTATAACAATTCCAGATGGAGGAAAGTCAACATCAGTGTACCAATGCATTTACTGAGCTTAAAATCATATATGGAAAATCTGGAATAAGCTGTCTATTCTTAATCCTACGTGCACTAGGTCTCCTTAGCTTCCACTGAGTAAATCTTGCAACAATATTGATTTAATGCCACATTACGCAACGCTTCATATGCTCTTACAGGGAACCAAAACCTGTGCAGTTCAAACACAAAGAAGCAGCAGACTCTGCACCAAACACAAAAGTACATACCGTAGAACCAGGTAGAATCGCTTCAAGAGCATATTCAAACGATAAGAATGTGAATTGACCAGGAATTTGCTGGCCAGAAAAATCACTACACAAATCTCTCATCTATGTGTCACTTCCAAGCTCTACTCACTCTAACTCGATGGTGTAAGACTAAAGGGGATTGAGTTAGTGAGCTTGGGGACCAAACAAAAATATTTATAGCCAAGCTTCCATCAAGCTTTTGTTAGCTATGTGTCAAGTGTTCCACAAATCATGGTAGAGAACTGCAGAGGGAGTAATGGACCACTCCAAGAGCTCCCAACACGAAATTAATTTAACTGCAGTTGATTTCCGTAATTTAAGGAAATCACTGCAATTGGTTTCAGTAAATGAAGGAAATAAATGCAGTTGTTTCCAAATTATCGGTGCCGTAGCCGTAAAGGGAGCTTACAACAAATACATCAATAAGCATTTTATAGTTTGCATATTAGGGACTAATGAGGTTTTCCAATCTTTTTAAACTTTAAGATAATTTTCCATCCTTAAAATTTTCTTTGTTTTTGTCTTTTTGCAATTTTGCAAACCTGATATATTCGAGTCTACTGTTAATTTGTTTTTGGATCCTTTTATGTAATGGACCAATTATCTCTCTAAATTTTGATCAGTTTTGAATTTTGAGAATGTAACCCACATGTATTTGTTGTAACACTTAATATCAAATTACTCTTTTTTTGTGTAAAATTTTTTTCACCAAAATCATTTTATTTAAAAATGAAATTATTTATTAATAAATGGTATTATGAAAATCTCACCTCCACCTTTATAATAAAAGCATAAATGTTAGATATATTCTAGTTCTTCATATTGGAGTGGGACTTAATAGTATTAAGGAATTTTTTTCCCAAACTTTGTTTCATTAAAATTTTTCCATTATTTATATTCAAAGTATTTTATAAAAAATAAAAATGTATAAGATTCTTTGCTTGATTTTATATAATACTAAATTTATTTAAAAAAAAAAAATAAAAAATTGTTGAGAATTGATTTACTTACATATATATTAAGTTTCTTTTAAAACTAATATAATCAGATAAATTAAATGTTTATAGATATCAATAACCAAAATAGCTACTCTAAATTTACTATGGAAGTTTTAATCTGTAGATATAATAATCAAAACACTTACCCTTAATTTACCATAGAAATTTTTAATCTACAATTAGGCTTTGTTATAATCATATTAGCCAACACCGTGACTTATCACTACCACATGCCCAAAAAAACCATATCTCACTTTATATGGCACTTGTTCATATAAGAGTCTTTTTTTAATTAATCAATTTGATTAAAAAGGAAAAAAATGCATAACTACATTAGAGATAAATCTCAACCTTTGATTTGTGTGTGCTACTTTGAATATTCTAGAATATTCCATGGAGATTAAATCCTTACCATCCGCCTAATAATTATTTATAATTAAATTAAAATTATAGATAAACTACTCCAAAATAAACATGCTTATCAACGTAAAAATATATATCTATATATATCTTTGCTAAGTTGTGTGAGTCCTCAGATAATTGCACGCTAAACCTTTGACTTGAGAAATTGTGACCCAGGGGCATCTAACCATCAAAATCTCGTGAGGACCGCACTAGGCCTAAGCCACATCAACCATTAACATGGTTGGATTTTTTCCCATGTAGTTTTGAACCAGTGATCTTCACAACGTTAAGTGCCTTAATAATACACCCTATCACGCCTATTCTATGCCCCATGGGCTAATATTTTATATAATTCAACATCACCAAAATACAAGATTTTTTTGAGAAAAATTATATAATTTAATAATATCTTATTAAAAAATAATTTTACCCAATTTTACAACCAAAATATTTAGGTGGAAACTATGAAGATGACACTAATGTTAAATGATGACATGGGAAAGAGGAACTCAATAAATTCCTGTAGCACTTTAATGGGATATTAGATGACATCAAGTGCACAATGGAACTTGAAGACACTAATAGTACCCCCTTCCTTAATGTATTAATTGAAAGACAAGATGATGGGAATTTAGGACATTAAGTATTCAGAAAAAAGACACATACTCACAGTTATCTCCATGCATATTCTCACAACTATCTTGTTTACGAAATTGGGATCTTGAACACCTTGGCCTTAAGAGTTGTAAAGATATCTGATACTAAACACTTAGAACAAGAATTGAACCACCTTATAAAGGTCTTTGGGGAAATTGGCTACAAAAACAAAGATATCTTTAAAGTCATCAAGAGAGCAAAAATAGGGAAGATGTCTCCTCAGAACTCAATAAATTCATAACCTCTTATTGAGAAAGCACACCTTCCAAACATCCATCATGTAACTAATAAAATAGATAAAGTTCTTAAGAAAAAGAATATTGGTTCTGTGTTCAAACCATTAGAGATGATTAAACAAAAATTGAAATCTGTAAAAGACAACATTGACCAACATCAACTCAAGAGAGTGTACAAAATTGATAAAAAGACAACATTGACCAACATCAACTGAAGAGAGTGTACACAATTGATTGCTCTTGTGGTATGTGCTACATTGGTGAAACTCAAAGATCCTTCAAAATGAGAACAAAAGAACATGGAGCAAACATAAAAAAAGCAATGCACCCACACTTCTACTCTTGCCAAACACTCCCTCCACATTAAACACCATATTCGCCTTGAAAACATGGAGATCATCTCCAACGACGACTACTATTTTAGAAGAAGATTTAGAAAAGCTTTGGAGATATTAAGACATCTAAACAATCTCAATCAAGATGGTGGACTCTAGGTAAATAGCAATTGGTTCCCTCTTATCATTTAGTTCATCAACCCCTAGTTTCTTTTTTCCTTGAGTATATGTTTCCCTTGATTAATTTCTCTCCCCTAGATTCTCTTTGTCGTACCTTCACACCTCCTTCTTTCTTTCCCTTTGATTGTCCCTTACCCTCCTTTCTTCTATGTTCATTCATTCTTTTAGAGTCATATCAATTCATTCTCGGCATAAATATATTAATTCATCTCTATTACCACATTATCAATGTTAATAGAGTTAATATTAATATTATCACACTATTAATATTGATAGTGTATTATTAAGTATGTGACTAATATTAATATTAACAATTCATTTTAAGTTTAAGACTTGTATTATAAAGCATAAGACTAATATTAATCATTCATTTATTAGATATAAGACTTATGTCAATAATTCATTTATTAGGTATGAGACTTCCCTTTAATAAATATAAAACTGATACTAATAATCCATTATTAAAATATATGATTTATATATTAATATTAATATTAATTATTTTCTAATAATTGAATTGAGATTATAACAATAATATATTACATTATTAATACAATAATCGTGTATAGCTCATTTATTATTTGTATAATATATATAATTTATTTATAATTTTTATTAATTAGTTTTATTAATTAATATATATATTTTTTAACTGATCAGATTTAATTTTTTTTTCTCATTTCATGTTATATTTCTTCTTCCTCTCTTCCTTCCCTCAAACATGTTTGTCGTTCATAATAGTGGAATGTAAAGTATATTTTAAGAATTCTTTTCTTCCTTTAAAATATTATTTTTATATTACTAATTAGCCTTTCATTTACGAAATTTAAAATGATCTCATTATTTCACTGGACCATTGCTTCATTAGAAGTGAATTATTATTTAATTTATTATAACACCAGCCTCTCAGCGTAGTGATGTCCAAATTTAGATCGCTTTCTTACAACTTAAAATATATATGTTGAAATTATTGAAACTAATTTTTATTTATATAAGAACACCCTATATCCCAAAGGCTGAAAATAACTCGCTTGCCCATGCACAGTAAATGGGCGAGGTGAGGTTGTATATACCATATGCTGACAATTGGATTTTGGTAAATGAAGGTGATCATATAAGCCAAACGCATTTACTGCCCATTAGCAAGCCCATCCCAGAAAATTACATTTATATGAACGGCTATTAACATGAAAAAATGCTCCATTTGGCATTATACCATATTTAGTACCCATAACAGAACAAACCTTCCCCTACACCAGCTACCTTGTTTGTGCAGAGGTGGCAAATAATGGAGAGCAACGAATTGGTTTGGTTTGGTTTGGTGGGTGGAACTGTAGAAGTAAACGTATCAATGAATTCTTTCACACCAAGAAGCAAGCAGCAAGAATGCATGAGATGACACAAGGAGGAAGAAACAAAACAATGGAAACTTCCACTGGGGAAATATTTAAACCAGCCAGAAGCATCCACATGGAAAGAAGGGGAGGAGGAAGAGGTCAAGTGGTGGGAAAGCAAAAGAATGGCAACTGGTAAGACAGAGTTGGTAAATTGTCTAATCAGTCAAGCACCCATTACCCACTCCTTAACTATTATCGTACATACATACAGAAGAGTAGTAGAAGCTCCGAGTAGCCTTACGCCTATGCTTACGACCCCCGGGTCGTCCCCATTACTCTTTCTTTTTCATTGGCGGTTGGAATTGGTCAATATGGGAGCTTCCATCGCTGAACGGATCAACGATCGAGTGAGTTGGGTGGGTGAACGGTGTTGTCTGCGAACGCGTTCTTTGGCTGCTCTTTCCTTTCCCTTTCCTTTCTTTATCAGTCGTCGGTCGACCCGATCTCTTCTACCTGCACACGCCAATTCAATCCTTAGACATTTCCTCACAATTGGCTCCAAGTCTTTCTTTATTTATTGCGACCCACGCCTCCTCTTCTCCTACAACACCAGTTTGCCTTTGTTTCATAATCTCAGGCTTCCTCTGGAATCAAACCCATTTGGTCACCAGTTTGAGTTTCAGAGCCTGATTTTTCATTTGGGGTTTACTATTCATTTAAAGCTTATTTGCTTCTTTTTTCTAACCCCCAAAGCAGATTTATGCGTTCGAGTCTGCTGCTGCTGAGAATTTGATCGATTTTGCAAACATGGGTGCTTCTTCCGCACTGTTGGGTTTTGCTTTGGTGGTGATATTGGCTTGGCAAGCATCGGCACAGACTTGCAGTACATCGTTACAGAGCACTAGCGGGACCAAAACATTTACTAGCTGTAATAATTTGCCTTCATTAAGTGCTACTCTGGCATGGACTTATTTTCCTGCGAATGGGTCAATCACGATTGGCTTCAGAGCCACTCCTGCGGCCTCTGCTGGGTGGGTGGCTTGGGGTATAAACCCAACGGCTGCAAAAATGGTTGGCACACAGGCTTTGGTTGCCTTCAAGCATTCCAATGGATCATCGATAGTTGATACTTACAATCTCAAGGATCAAAATCCTCCGCAGCCCTCTAGTATTAGCATCACAGTGAGCGACAAGAGTGTCATCATCGAGAACAGCGGTCATATCACCATATTTGCAACAGTCACGCTTCCTTCAAATAAAACAAATGTCAATCATGTGTGGCAAGTGGGCAGTGCAGTTAACGGATTGGTTCCCCAGTCCCACGCCTTCAATGCGGCCAATTTGGCCAGTGCCACAGGGATAGATTTCAAAACTGGAGCCTCCTCTGGTGGTGCTGTCGTTTCTCAGAAGACTCTGAAAGATGTAAGTTGTATAAACCACTACAGTTACATTTGGGCCTCCGACTCTTTATTTACTCTCTGATTTCTATGCCATTTTTATTAAATATAGGAATGCTCTGGTTCATCATCTACTGTGACTTGTCCTCTTTGGGAAGCCTGGTTTTGGGGCTAATTGTTAGGATGGTACATGCCATATTCCTATCCATGTCAAACGCTAAATTCGAACATTCTAACCAACCATATGCAGGAAGAGAGCGTTGGCCTTGAATGGTTATTTTTAAACTTAGGCTCAACAAATAAGCGTAGTCTAAACTGGTGACGACGATTTTACTTGGACAAAATGGTTTTTCCAGCACTATTTTGATGAAATCCAGTTAATTTTTTTTGGAAATCCAAGTTATAGGCATCAAATTTCAGAATTTTAGGTGTTATTTTAAGTGCTGGGTTCTTAAGAGTACTGAAACCATTTCCGCCATTAAAAAAGATTCAAACACTCCCATTTTCATATTTTTTTGAAAAAAAATCTCAGGACCAGCCCCAACAAATATTCTTAGAAGCTATACGCCCTGGTGAGGGGCATAGGTTGTGGAAAAGTTCAGTCCATAACAGACCTACTTCTAATTCTGCAATCCAACTTACAAATATTCTTAGAAACTATAAGCCCTGGTGAGGGGCATAGGTTGTGGAAAAGTTCAGTCCATAACAGACCTACTTTTAATTCTGCAATTCAACTTGTTCTCTATAGAAAGCTAAACATATCCCTGAAAGCTATCAGGACCCGTTATGAGCAGATCTTTTACATAAAGTCCTTTCTGTCTCACTGCCACAAATAATATGTTGGTGGTCCACAGGGCTTTGGATCGATGGTATTCTTTGCACTAGGTCACCCAAAACACCTCTGCATTGTGCAATGATAGGAATTTCTGTACATCTGATCAGAGTTTTCTTGGTTGGGATTTACTTTCTTGAAGAAATTAATTTTTGTCATTGTTATTCTTATTTATTTCTTATTAAGGTTGTATATGTGCCTGATATGATATTTGTTTGAATGAATCCAGAGGCACGGGATCATTAATGTTGTTGGTTGGGGCATATTGATGCCTATTGGAGCGATGCTTGCTAGATACCTGAGAATGTTTGAATCTGCAGACCCCGCATGGTTTTACCTTCATGCCTTCTGCCAATCTGCAGGTTATATTCTTGGGGTGGCTGGTTGGGCCACTGGTCTTAAACTGGGCAGCGACTCTCCAGGGGTAGTGTACCATTCCCACAGGAATATTGGGATTACATTGTTCTGCTTTGGAACTTTGCAGGTAATGAATGTTTGCATTGTTTTTTATGATTATTATCAGTAGTATTGCAAAACTTAGTGTTCTTAGTGTCTCCCTCTATGAAAATGCTTATCTGAGTATCTATTAACTTGGCAGATATTTGCACTTCTCTTGAGGCCAAAGAAGGACCACAAGATCAGGAAATACTGGAATGTGTACCACTATGCTATTGGGTACTCTGTTATCATTTTGAGTATAATAAACATTTTCAAGGGCTTTGACATCTTGAAACCTGGAGACAAGTGGAAGCATGCTTACATTGCTGTCATTGCTTCTTTGGGTGGAATTGCTCTAGTCCTGGAAGTGGCAACCTGGATTATCTACTTCCAACGCAGGTCCAAAACTTCTCCAAGGGCTGCCAACACTGCTTATGGTAATGGTGGTGGCCATGGCTTTAAGTCACATGATGATAATTCTGTCTAGAATGGCAGCGTTAATTCCTTCCTTATGACTGAAGTGTGGCAGAACTCTGTATCATCCTTTTTGAAGGAAGACCACATAATATATATATCGTTGCTTTCAGAGGTAGCAGCAGCAGTATCATCAACTGGGAGATTAGTTCCACTTGAGGCTAGGTTATGAGTAATTCTTTTGTAATTCCTTTTTATATATTTCAGTTAGAAAGGAGGATATATGTAGAATATACCGCCATAGGTGCCCTTTGTATAATGAAATCCCTCCCTTGTTAGGGGTTATTATTACCTTAACTGATACCATGGATTGATTGACTGTCAGCTTGCTTTAATATAATACAATTTTTCTGGATTGCTTTCTATATTTGCCATACCAATATACCTCATGAAAATTTACAGCTTTATGTGGAAGCAAAGTCCACAAACCATGGCAGACTTTCTTCATTGCTGGCATGCATGATAATTTAAAGTTCTCTTTAAAAATGGTATTTTTTAATACCTGTAAATTAATATTTTGAATGGGTAGCTCAAACATCTCTTTCGAAAAATAAAATTATACAAATAAATTTAGCAAACACAGTGATAAGACATTTTCAAAAAAACGTGCCGCTTGTCGAACACGATTATTAAATAAATATATTAAATCACAGCGACATGATCGAGAATAGTGATGTTCTAGAAGAAACGTCTTTTTTTCCCTCATAGTTTGTATTGTATATTAATCTTATGCTGATCATTTTAGAATTAGTTTTTAATATTTATGTTAATGATGCGTTTTTTTTCCTCATAGTTTGTATATTAATAGTTCGTATGTTAATATTATGCTGATAATTTTAGAATTGGTTTTTAATATTTATGGTAATGATGATTATTATTATTTGAAAGTGGTAAAAGTTATTTTTTAATTAGGAATAGTTTTATTATTTTTTATTATTATTTATAAATATGGTTTACACATTATTATTATTTGAGATTAATTATTTTACTTGAAATGATTTATTGGTAGTTTATAAAGTTATAGACATTCATTTTTATTAGATATTTTTAAGTTTTGGGTTATTAACTTATTTCTTTATTTTCAAGGAAGACAAGTTCTTAAACAAGCATATTTCAATTGTCAACTAAAAAACATATCATAACTTAATTGTAAATAGATAGTATAGGGAGAATCATCATTAGTTCATCATTCACTATGATTTTTTAATGTAAAGTGGCTAATCAATATCATTCGAGGAAAACCATGACATCTAAAATGACTTGCTAATGAACATATCACAACTTAGTTGTAAAAGAATACTAAGGAGAATCATCACTCACTACTATTTGTGAATGTAAGGTGGCTCATCAACATTATTAAAAGAAAATTATTTCATATGAATTTGCTAGTGGTCTTGTAAGGGGGTGGACTTCCACTCCTACCAAACGTCTCTCACCCATATATAAAATCATATGCTATTCTTAGTTGCAACTTAACTTCTTACCCATGAAATTTTGAATCATCTTGTTCCTAATAACCTTAGATTTCATTGAACAATTCCATTTATTTTTATCAATTAAAAATAAAATTAATTATCACATATTATATATTAAAGCATTCAATTGAAAGAATATTTTTTTAAATTTAGGTTTGATTTGTTGAGATAGCCATATTAAGGAATAATTAACTATTTAACCAACTTAGAACCATCTTAACTCTAAATCTATCAAGATTCGAGATGGATCAAATCCCTCAAGATCCATTTTTTTTCTTTAAAGCATTGCAGAATTTTTTACATCTTGCAGGATTTGATCCCTCTTGACACTTTTGATTTAGCTGGTGGACAGCCATGCCAAGATTTTAGATGATCATAATTGTGTATATTTATAATTTTCAAAATGAAAATGAGCTTTTGAAATTTACGAAGTATGATTATAACCTAGAAAGTATGATTAAAAAATCAATTAAAAAATTACATAACAAATATGATAAATAATAACAAACTAAAAATGATTGATGATGAAACTGGTGAATAATAAGAGAATAATAAGATGCATATAATTAATGATAGATCAATTATATAATGATATTCTCAATATTATTTAGCTTTTCTTGTAACCACACTTGCTAGCTTTCCCATTTTTTGTATCCATCATATAAGAAAGGCGCTTCAAATTTAAGAATATTCAAATCCTTAACTTGAGGTATTGAAATAAAGGTCATACTCTACCTCTCTTTTTTTCCAACATTAATGATCACTTTCTCTAACATCAACCGTTATGATTGCACAATGCACTAAACTTGACATTATCCATTGTACAAACATTGAGAATCAATGTAGTATGATAAATTTAGCGCAACAAGCCTCTTAGTTGGAAATTGTGTACTTAATGAACATTGATATCTATGTTGTTAAATGAAGCAATGCACTAAAATTGACGTTATCTATTTTACAAACATTGAAATCAATATAATATACTAAAAATAATGTGTTACATATACTAAAATTGATGTTAGTATCCATTCTACAAACAATAAAATCAATGCATTGTTGATTTTATCTATTGCACGTCTTCAACATTAACCACATGGGCTTTATTATAGTTTTTAAAGGTTTAAACTATTCCTTTTATTATTTCTTAAGTGAATGTAATGATTCATTATGCATTCATCAAAAAGAGTAATGGAAAGATAAGTTGGGTGGTCATGAGCGTCTTCGTTGGAGGGTTAACCGTCCAAGATTCTTATATCTTTTACATGAAAAATCTATACATAAATGTCATGAACTAGAAAGCTATACTATCTCCCTCACTTTTTTTGAAAGCTCACTCTTCTTTAAACTAAAGGTAATATTACCCTAAAACCCAAGGCACCCTTCAACCTCGTAATCATAATTTGAATAATTTCATGTCAATCATATTAATATGTAACAATAATCTAACAATTGTTATTCTAGAATACTACTCTTTCACCTCAAACCAATATGAAACCAAATGCCTCTATAGCTTTATTTATTCCCTAAGCAACTTCTTTAATCCCACGTACTCACATTTCTAATAATTGGTGTAGCGTGGAAAATATTCTCAACAAACACACTTTATAAATGTCAAATTTCATCTTGTAAAATAAATATTTGGTTTAAATGAATCCATATTTCAATACTTTGGATTGTTTAACTTGATTGTGAATTGATACATAAAACATTGTCAAACACATGGACAATGTAAAACTTTTTAATAATTAGCTCACAATTAATAAATTTAAAGTATTAATGGATACTATTTCTTTTTTAGTCTAGTGTGTAGTCTAGTGTAAGAAGTCACATTTTTATTTTTATTTCATGTATATGTTATATTATTTCCAACTTCAAGTGTTTACCATTTATGTTTGGATGGTTATCTTATTGTTGCCATACATAGTAGTGAGTCAAAGATTTATACTTTGCTCTTTTTTTTTTAAATGTTGAATTGAGGTTATGAATAATTTCAAATTGTTCCTTTTTATCATTTTTTAAATCAATGCACTGGATTACTTTGCTAGAGTAAGATATAAGGATTTTGAAAGGTAGTCTCACACATAATAAAATAATTGTAGAGAAAAATTGTGCTACACTTAGGGATTCAAAATCAACATCACACATTTAAGGGGAATTATACATAAGAAAATTCAATCTTTTGGACTTAATTTAATACAATTTCTTATTAAATTATAACTAAGTCTCCTAAAAAATAGTAATATCCTAATATAAAAAAACTTGTCTAAAATAAGTGCAAGAAAAAATAAAATGATGTTAGAATAAAATTAAAATTATGTTAGAATCAATGTTTATATTCATTTTGAACAACTTTTTCAGTAACAAGTTGAAGGTGGATCCAAATTCATCACTTAGACTAATCTAAAAAATTCCCTTTACAATAGTGGGCAACAAGCATGCTTAAAAGATTTCAATAATTTAAAATAAATAACCCTATTTTTTGTATTATTTCAAATAAGTACATTTAAAATGTTTTAAATAATTTGAAACCAACTATTTATGCAAGTCTTCTAATATGTTTACGAATAACATATTAACTTTGCTCAGATTAATTCATTTCTTCTTAGAAAATTAATTTCACTTAGATCAATTTGTTTCTCTTCTAATCTTTGCATTATTAGATTCTTTTATAGCATATTAATTTCACTCAATTTAATTAATTAGTGATTCCCACTATAACATAGATTATTTTAAGGTCTTTTAAACATTTTATTTTGTGGTGATCCCGAGGAAGGACACATGGCTGTGACCATCTAATTCTTTCGGTTCTGAGTTAAGTTTGGTGGCAGGGGTTTTGGTATGCGACTTTAATGGGTTTTATTGTATGTTGTCCTCTACTCTGTACTGGCCTCGAGCTTGCAACCTTCGATTATCACTTTCGTCGAGGGTGTTTGGAACTCATTTCTCTTTTGATTTGGTTTGGCTTTGTGGGTGCTCTGTGCCTTCGCCTGGTTCTTGTGATGGTTGGTAAGTATCGTGCCTTGTTTGTCCTTTATGGTGGTTTGTTGTGCTTTTCTGGTTCTCTGTGGTTGGTGGGTGTTGTGCCTCTGCTTGTTCTCTATAGCGATTCACTACTCTGGTTTTTGGAGGGTTTCAGGTCTTCTTCTTCCTGCAAGTTTATTTGTCTCTGTCATTTGCTTCAAGCTTCATCTCTGCTCTGTTTGTGGTGATTTGTATGTTGATGTTGGGTCCGGTGATGGTTTGGCTCTGCAAATTCACAGGTTCCTGCCTAGCTGTTGCACGAGACGACTCGACAAACTCGCTCTCAGGTAAGCTTCTCCTTCCAATTTCAATTTCACCCCTTGTTTTTAAGGTTCTAACGCTCTGGCTCCTTTGTGAGCAGGCAGAACGTGTCCATGGCTCTTCTACTGGTGGAAACCCTCTGTTGCGGGTCTCAGCTCTCGTCCTCCATCATGAAATTAATCCTCCTCTAGGTAAGAACCTTCATTCCTCTTCCAGTTGGCTATTCACTATTGTTTTTGGTTTCATGGCTCAAACTAACCGTTGCCTTGCTTTGTTGTGGTGTGCAGGTCCTTCCAAGGGAGCGCTGCTCCACAACTTCATCCTAGGGATTGTTCACGGGCTTAGGGAAACCCGGGGAGGGTTTTTCCGTGGCTGTATCCGTTTCTTTCTTGCTTTGTTTCTTGTTTAGTCTGCAATTTCTTTGTCGCTTGCTCTTGTCTGTAATCAGCTATGCCCTTAGGGTTTTGGTTCCTTTGTGTCTGTATGTGATCACCGAGGTGTTCATGCCCTCATTTTTTGATTTAGGCCTAGCCTGTGGACTGTGATGTGTTTGGAACCCTCCACGATTTCCATATTATTGGGTTTATACAGTGAATTTTGTTGAATGAAAAAAATAAAAATGCAATGTACAAGAAATTCTTTTGAATGCGGAATATAATAGTACCTGGGTTTTGTTTTGTTGAGAAAAGAAATCTATATGCTGGTGTACCTCTGTTTGGTTCTCGGTTTTGAAATGCTTCCTGTTACAAATGCTTGTCGATGCTTATTCGGATCTTTTCAATAAATGGTTTCACTGTTTTTCTTTCATTTTGATGCTTGAAACATCTATGCATAGGGAATGCAATGAAAATTAATCTACTTCCTTAATGACAAATTTTGAATTGTTTCCTATTATAGAAACTCAAATAATTGTGAATTACAACTTTTGGGTTCTATCTCCTCTCTGGATGGCAGCCCCTCCATCCTCTCTGATTTTTCCTTTTCAATACATTATTAGGAGTTTCTTTATAGTTGAGGAACTATTCCTCAGTTACTTTTCAGTTACTTGACAGTTTCTTCAAACAAGTTCCTAACTAATCCTATCTTGATCTGTTTGCCTAATTTTAAAAACTAACAATGGCCGAGTCAACCTTAATTTTAAATGAAACAAAATGAAACAAAATGAAACAGAAACTTAAAGTGTTTTCCTCTCTGTCTCTTAAAATAAAATAAAAATAAAATCATTTCCCTGTTGTCGCCTCTTCACTCGGATGCTCCTGCATCAGGCTCCCGGGGTGAATTAAACTCATGGTTCTTGTCCATGAGCTCTTCAATAGAGTACCCAACGCTTTGAATTCGGCCAGCATCTAACCAAGAACTATCTTCAATAGGATGACCCTTCCACTTGACTAGGTACTGTAAATATTCTTTCCTTTGAGTCCATCTGGCCACCTGAGTATCTAGGATCTGTTCAATCTCTAGAGGCTTCACTGGGGGCATTTGTTTAATCCATGAATCATTCTCATTCTGGGTGTCCCGTGTTCGTCTTTCCGAATTGTCTTCTTCATATGCTTCAATGTAGGTTACAGATCTGCCACATTGAAAATGGGTGAAATTCCAATACCTGGGGATAACTGCAATTCATAAACATTCGCAAAAAACTTCTGAAGTATCCTGCAAGGCCCAATCTTTTTCCATTTCAACTTGTTGTATTCGCCTTTAGGAAACCTCTCCTTGAGTAGGTGTGCTAATACCAGGTATCCTACATTGAATTGTACCTCCCGCCTTTTCAAATCTATCTTCTGCTTATCTTTGGTTGTTGTCTCGTAATTTTAATTTCACCTGTTCATGAAGATCGTTGATTACCTTTGCGAAATATTCACCATCAGCACTCATGTGCTCCAACTGACCCAAATCCCGTAACTCATGTACTCCACGTGGGTGCATTCCGTATAGGATCTGGAAAGGACTATTTCTTGTGCTTTGGTTGGGTGAATCGTTATAAGAAAACTCCGCTTGTGCAAGCACACGATCCCACTGTCGTGAATTTTCTCCAACCAAACTCCTCAATAAATTTCCCAGAATTCGGTTCACCACTTCGGTTTGACCATCGGTCTGTGGATGATAAGCTGAGCTGAAGTTTAGTTTGGTGTCTAATTTTTTCCATAAGGTTCACCAAAAATGTCTTGTAAATTTAATGTCTTGGTCCGAAACAATAGACTTTGGCAAGCCATGTAATCTGACTATCTCGGTAAAGAACACATGTGCTACATGTGTGGCGTCACTGGTTTTCCTACATGAAATGAAATGTGCCATTTTGGTGAAATGATCCACCACCACCATGATGGAATCGAATCCCCATCGTGTCTTCAGCAGACATAAGACAAAGTCTAAACTGACTGAGTCCCATGGTCTGTTCGGAATAGGTAAGGGCGTATACAACCCTATGTTTTGGCTTTGTCCCTTTGCAGGTTGACACACTTTGCATCTAGTCACAAACCTCTGTACAACTCTGTGCATCTTCGGCCAATAGTAAAAGTGGCTCAACTAATCCAAGGTCTTTTCTATGCCAAAATGCCCGGCTAAACCTTCATTATGCTTTTCCTGGATTAAGTTCTCTCTCATAGAACATTCCGGAATACATAATTGCCCTCCTTTGAACAACAACCCTTCCTGCATATTATAGTCCAACCATGAACTGTTATCTCTCAACAATGGATTTTGGCAAGCTTCATAAGCTTCCTTAAAATCTGCATCTACCTCTACAAGTTCTTAAGATGTTCAAATCCTAATACTTGTATCGTACTTTGTTGTAGGATAAAATTCCTCCTGCTTAATTCAACTGCCACTTTGTTGGCTTGACTGCTAATGTGTTTCAACACAAACTAAAACTCTGCAAGTACTCCACCCACTTCGCATGTTTATGGTTTAGCTTATGCTGCTGCATAATATACTGCAACGCAGAATTGTCTAAAAATAAGACAAATTCATTGGAAAATAGATAATGTCTCCAATGCTTTAGCGCTTAAACCATTGCATAAAAATCCTTGTCATAAGACGTGTACTTCTGCATACTTTCATTTAGTTTCTCACTGAAAGAGGCTACTAGATTGTCCTCTTGGCTGAGTACTGCACCAATGGCTATCCCACTGGCATCACAATGAACTTGAAAAAGTTTGTTAAAGTCTAGTATTCTCAAAATCGGTTTTTCAGTAATTTTCCTTTTGAGCAGCTGAAAACTCTTCTCTGCCATTTCTGTCCAATGGAAAGGTTGATTTGCCTTCTTAATGGTGTCCACTGTTATCACTTTAAAAAAAAAGATCTGATAGATGTAACTTTTCATCCAGCCCGATGAAAAAGGTCAGTGTTAGTCTATGTTGTTTTCATATTTTTTTCCTTAGAGTTTGAAGTTTTAAGAGGTCATGAGTCAAGTATATTCCTATCTACCATTGGTTCTCCTTCATTCACCATTGTTTCATGGCCACGTGTCATTTTGATATCCACCTCCAAGCCTTTTTGGTAATTGCGTAGCACATGCATAATATTAAATTGTTTTCGCAACGTTTTTATAGTTAAAAAGTTTCGCAGCGCAAACCCTATTAGGAAATTCCGCAGCGCATTATTCAAATTTCAAACTAACCACGCTGCGAAATCAAGGATTCGTACATTTCACAGCGAATCTTTCCCGAAATGTCAAATCCGTTAGGTGAATCATAGGCCATGTCATCTCATGTCAGTTCATGTACTCCTCTTATCACATTCCACCACCCATTGCCATTATCACCACCATTAGATCTGTTGATACGCACGAATCATCATTTCCAAGAAAGGCCACCTTGCATAAATCTTAATGATGGTTGTAAACCTTGCATGAATAACAAATCTGCAAGATTGCAATTTGAAAGATTTCAAACGGCAAGATTTCAAGTTCAAATACAAGTATGATCAAGCGAGGCAGCAAATTCAAGCGAGGCAGAATTCTAAAAGAAGCTGAGTTACAGTTCAAACCAGAGTTAATATTCCTTTTTTGAAAATATTTGGAGAGATCAATGGAGAAAAAAGAACACAGATTCGGCAAATGTCTAAGGAACGAGCCTGAAGGCCTGGATATAGCACTAAGGAATAAAGAGGTGGAGAAAGCATTCAAAAAAGCCGGGTGCTGGAATTTTTGCACGAAGTTACAAGGAGGGTATGCACAGGTAACCAAATAATTTGCGCTTAATTTCACAGGCTTAAATTCAAAGGTAGCTATGATAGAATTGCAAGTCTCGCCTGAGATAATATCCACTGTAACAGAGATTCCACGAGGACAAGAGGAATGCTTCAAAAAATTTCAAATTTGACATGAATCCTTGCAAGGAGTTTTTAAAGAAAGAGTTTGTAAATGCAGATTTAAGTAAGTCAGTGCCCAGGAGCTATGTCAAAGAATATTATGCACATTTACTCACCTGCATACAAAAATACTTGACTTGCGAAGGAAGGTATAACAAGGTGTACTCATACCATTTCAAGCTCCTTTTGCATTTCACAAGGAAGGTTTCCATTGACCTACCTTTTTATCTATTCCGTAGTTTGAGTAAGATGTGTGACAAAGTACAATTGAGGAAAGAAGATTGTGAAACCTCTCTGTTTCATCATGGTTTTATTAAACTACTGGTCTTAGATGAGCTTCAAAAGGTAGGCAAAGATTGGAATTCATTTATTTTTATGGCTGGTTTCAAAAGCCAGACTGGCCTCAGTCCTCTACCTGCAAGAGATCTCACAATAGCGGATCTCCAAACAGAAGCAAGAGCTAAAAGGGTTCCAAAATTACAAGCAAAGAAACAAGTGAGAGAGCCAGTATAGCCACTCATCATTCAAGACACACCTCAGCAAGCAACTAATAAAAAAGCTCGTGTTAAAAAGATTGTACCTGAAGCAAGCACCACTGAAGTAGTTTCAAGGAGAAGAACCAGAAGTCAGAGGGCTGAAGAAAAAGGTAAAGCAGTAGCGGTTGAAGAAAGTCCAGTTTCAAAGGGAAATCTAAATGATTTATTGCAGGCTATTGACTTTGAGGAATCCTTACTAGCTTAAGATGAATTGATACAGCCAGAAAAAGAGAGTACAAAGAAAACCAAAGCCTCAAAAAGGCTTAAATTTGATGAGCAAGGTGAACAATTTGTTTTTAAACCTAGGAGACCTATAACAAGGAGATCTCAGCAAGTACAGGAGGTACTACCAAGAACAGAGGAAACAGGGGAAGAGACACAACGCCAGCAAGGAAAGAACATAGGCAAAACAGTCGTCACATCCAAAGAAGACAATATAGCAGACTTGAAAAGTAAATTGGAATCAGCGAAGCATGAGATTGCCAGACTGAAGAAAGATGCTAGAAGACATGCCGTCATACAAGCTAATTATTACATAATTAAAACCCTATGGGAGGAGAATGCAGCTGTAGAGGTGGTTGACTATAATACGCAATTTCATACTTGGACAGTGCCAGCAATCAAAGAAGCCAAGTACATCAGGATGATTAATATGCAACTGAGAGCTGGGAACAAAATTATGAAGAGACAAATAGAAGATCTAAAGGCCCAGTTAAGCCAGCTAAAGGAACCTTCTAAATGAAATCACATTTCAAGTAAGATTATGTTTTGAGTTTTGATGAGTTTTCCTGATCTCACCTTCTTGAAGAATTCTAAATGTCCATTCAGTTTTGGAAAGTTTAAAGAAAGTTTTGGCAACAAAGTGTTCGATTAATAAAATTTTTGGGTTGAGAACAATGTCTTTTAAACAACTCAGCAGCTTCGTAGCGCGCTACGAAACTGCTGAAGGTGATGGTTCCAATATAAATCAACCAATTTTGAAGCAGAAGCGGGAAAATTTTGAGGAACAAATGTATGCAAGGAGACATCTGAAGCTACAACAATCAATCAGACTAAGACAGATGGAGAAAAATGGTTTGGATCCAAGTTTGCATTTTGTCATAACGTAAGCAGTTTAAGTACGGTTTAGATATATTAAGACAACCTGAATGCGTTTTTGGTTTTAAAAGCAGTGGATAGCACATCAATAGACATGTTTTAAAAATAGTGGACAACACATCAATAAACGTGGCCACCTGTCACGTTTTGGAAAGCAAAGATGAAAAACCGGCTTCTGTGGATTTGAAAACCATAAGACCGAGGAGCAAGGGTAGTTTCCTATATTTCTGAACAATGGAGAGGATATGGCATACAAGACCAGCGTGAGGTATTGAACACCCATCTCAGCCAAACTGAAAGAGGACCAAATGTCAAAGAACGAGAATGATCCTAATCAAAGCCATTATTCGTGTAATATGAAGTTAGAGTCCTATTTGAATTAGATCTCTTAAAACTCTAGTTAACAGTTTGTTGTATTTATTAAGTAGTTAAAGTTTAATAGCTGTCATTAATAGAAGTAGTTTTCGAGTTCCCCTCATGCTTGAGGAGGAATCTCAATTAGATAGAATAAGAACTCTATATATAGCTGGAGCAACAATGTAAAAAGGGTTGGAAATTTTATGAAAAAAGGCTGATATTTGGCTTATGTAAGACTCTGTTTTGATAATACATGTTTGGCTTTACTTCTCAAGATTCATGAGGGATTTTTATGTTCAGAATGTGTGGTGTTGTCCTTTTCCTAATTCTTGCAGTGGTATGAATGTGTAATCACTTAGAATTCACTTGAGGTGCTCTAACTTCCTGTATG
>APFE030363585.1:464872-515411 GCA_000404065.3 Pinus taeda | reverse complement strand
ACACAGACCACCAACCTCTGCAGTTCATACAGACCCAAGGGAAATTGCAGAATGATCGCCATCAGAAGTGGTCTACATACCTGCAACAGTTTCACCTGAATATCAAGTATAAAAAGGGCAGCACCAATAATGTTGCAGATTGCCTCAGTCGTCCACCGATCATGGGGCTAACCACCGTGCTCAACTCTTGCGGGCACGAGACTTCTAATTGGCCACTTCTCTACAAAAGCGACCCAGAATTCGGCCACACATACCAGACACTCTTGTAGGGTCGGCAGGTTGCAGATTTTCACCTCCAGGATGCCCTATTATGCCACCTCGGTCACCTCTGTGTTCCTTCAAGCGAGCGTGCCAAGATGATTTGGGAAGCACACTACAGTCGGGCTGCAAACAGTGGCAGTACTACAAAATTATTTCTATTGGCCGAATCTTCGACAGGATGTTGGGAAATACATCCGATCATGTACTGCCTGTGCCATTGCCAAACCGACCATTAAGAAGCAAGGCCTCTATACCCCGTTGCCTACCCCTAGCCGACCTTGGGAATCCATCTCCATGGATTACATGTCAGGCCTTCCTTCCACTAAGCATGGAAATGACTGTGTTTTTGTGGTCGTCGAAAGGTTCTCAAAGATGCCCATTATGATGGCCTGCAAGAAGAATATCACAGCAGAAGCCACTGCTAAACTCTTCTTCGAACGAGTGTGGGTGCACTTTGGGATCCCACAGTCTATCATCTCAGATCGGGAAAGTCGGTTTCTCAGCACATTTTGGTTCAGTCTCTGGTCAATGCTGGACACCAAACTCACGAAGTCCACAGCCTTCCATCCTCAAACTGATGGCCAGACAGAGGTTGTCAATAGGATGATTGTGCACATTCTGCGCATGTATAACTCAAAGCATCCACGCACATGGGACGAGAGCCTCCCCTATGTTCAGCACAGCTACAACCGAGCTCTTCACAGCTCCACTAGCCATAGCCCTTTTCAGGTGGGTTTCGGATTCCAGCCACTATGCCCCATTGACGTGGCCATACCACTTGCAGCTACTCACATGAATTCAGCTCATGTCCAGTCTGAAGCAGATAAGGCCACTAGCTTCATTGAGCGCATCCAACATATTCGCCAGTAGGTCCATGACATTCTTGAGAAATCAAATGCCAAGTACAAGCAGCGACATAATCAACATCGGGTGCCACACAAGTTTCAGGTGGGCGACAAAGTCTAGTTGCATTTGCAAAAGGAACGCCTTACTGGAGCCTATCGAAAATAAGACCACTCCGATATGGTCCTTACACCATTACTAAGGCTATGGGAGACAATGCATTTGAGCTTAGCATTCCCCCATTCCTTGGCCTGCACCCAATGTTCAATTTGGACCACCTTCGGCCATACTTTCCACCATTGCTAGACACATCCGAAATTGCAGAACAGCTCCAACCCACAGAATTAAATCAGATTGCATGGAACAAGCTGCAACTGATCGGATCATGGACACACAGATCAAGAACACTTGCCAACAGAATATCCAACTATATCGAGTTGTCAAAGCAGGCCAACTCCTTCAGCAGGACAAGTGGTTCACTAGGGAACAGGTTCAGTAGAAGTTTCCTCATCTCATGGAGGATCTCAACGCAATGGGGACGATTGCTTTCTAAGGGGGGAGGAATGATCCAGGTGGATATTGGTGGCCACCTGCCAAGTCCACCTGGACCCCCACCATTGTCTTTCTCAGCATTTTCAGTTTCCTTAATTGTAGCCCAACTTACTATTTTTAGCAGTTTTTCGGGTCCTGAACTTCCGGAGCCGTTTTGAGGCCCTAAACGATGTTTTTTGGGGAATCCGAGAGCAACATGGGTCCATGTGATGGACCCATGTTGCTCGTTCCAACAATGATAATGCTCGAATAGACCTTTCTAATGAGCTATTGTATGCGTCAAACGGAGATCATATGCTAAAGTTACGACCCCGGGAAGTTGATGTACCAACTTACCCCCAAACGGGGCCCCAGTTTGACGTTTCATCTCCTAGGGTTAGGTTTTGGAATGTGAAGGGTTTTTCATTGTGTCTCAAACAATAAATAGGCTTCGAGCCTCATTGTAACACAGTTCAGAGGCATGTAGCCATCACATCTCTTCTCAGAGATAAGCTACCATCGCCCTAGCTAGTTTATTTCCATTTCTGATTGTAAGCATGTTTCAGCATTTTCCATTAATGAAATGAAGTATTATTTCCGCTGCATCTTTGTGTATATGGTTATCTCTATAATTTGTTGCGTTCCTGTTTAAATCCGGATCAGTTGTCAAACTCATAATGATTGATGTCCATGAAGTGACATCTCACATAACCATTTTATCAAATAGAAGGTGTTGGCTTGATGGGCCCTAACCCAAGTTCAGCATTAGTCAGCCAAGCAAATCCCTACACTACTGGCCCTTTCAACATCAGTCCACGGAGCACGAACCGAAGTCTCACCCAAAGCAGTATGGGGGGATGCAGGAACCAAGTTTCTGAACCCTGAGATGGTTATGATGTTGATTTTATACCTTAAACCCTTCCTTCGTGCAGATCAATAAGCCCTTAAGGCATATCGATGTACTTTCTCTTTCGTCTCTTAGAACCTCCATGAAGGTATACAATCATCCTTCGTGCAACCCTAACCAGTGGCTCAGGGACTTATTCCCCTTTGTTACTATGTTATTGTACGATTTCTTGAATTATCTTAAGTGTTCGCCAATTTTACCACGTAATTAGGATTGTCTTCGTGTAAACATATATCCTTATTCGTGTTCATATAATAGATAGAAACATATACATTTGTGCATCAAATTAGCTAACATAAACCCATAAATTAACATAACATAATCACATGCAATCCACAAAGGAAAAATACACAGCAATTTCATAATACTTCTCTTTATTGATGATTTAGATTTCCAATACAGATTATATCTTCCCTGTGCACACACTGCAGGGGTCTACGCACTCAGCTGCGGACTTCTATCCTAGGCCTCTATGCACTCAGTTGTAGAACCTCTTCCTATGTTAAGACTCTTTCTCTTAGCTCTTCACAGACCCATAAAACACTTCTATTTTTCTCACTGACTCTCTTAGACTCCTCTAAGACCTCCTTTTTATACAATCCCATGGTCCATGGACCAAGGGCAGATCTCTAAAACCGACACACCCTATTTAGACTAAGGGCAGAAAACCCTTTTTGATTCTTGATATCTTCATGCTCTGTGACCATAAAATGTAGAAACTTTACATTTTTTTATAAAAACTTCAGGTTGTCTTCCCCAAAACTTAGGTTTTTAACCCCAAAATTGACCCCAAGGGGACCCATTCCCAACAAGCCCCCAACACAAAAATGGTGACTCACCCTCGAGTCGATCAGCTGGCATGGAGATCTTGTCATGAAGACCTCCTAGCTTGACTTGGACTACTGCAACTTCAGCGATACATTATGCTACCACCGGCTTCATCTCCTCGACCAGTTGCTCCATTGTTGGCCTTGCACCATCTGACTGAATCTTCTGCTGAGTCTTCTGCAAACTAGCCAACTTGCCTTCAATTGTAGCCATGATTAAATAGGCCTTGTCCAACCAAGGTTGTAAGCGAGCCTTTAGCACTGCTTCCTTGTGCTGAGCTGCATCTACCTGCGCTTTCAAATCCTTGGCCTCCTACAGCTTTGCCAGCCTCTGCATGGTGGCGACAGTGTGTTTCATCACTTTAACTTCATCGCAGCACTGCTATAGCTCCGCGCTTTTGTTTCCAGCCTCTACACAGTGGGGTCTTCCTGTAGGCTGGTGACCACCTCTAGCGACTACTCGAAGAGTGTCATGCAGTCCTTTACTGCGATGTCTACTGCTGCTACGATGTCTTTCATAGCTGACTAGAGTTGTTCTCTAATTTTTGGTAGAGTCAAAGGCTAGGCCTTCAACTGCAACTCTGTTATTTTGAGGTTTAGTTCCAACTCGACCTTTTCCAATTATGTGCATGTGTCGTGTACTCTAGCAGAGAGCTTCCAAACCCGCACATCTATTGGCTCAGCCTCAGGAATGTCTAGCTCCGAGACAGATGTGCATGCCTCAGCCATGACCTTAGCCATGCGTTGAATCTTGTCTGTAAGGTCTTTAATGAGGTAAATGGTGAAGTCTCTCTACATAGCCATATGGGCATTGTTGATCTTCTGCTCACTGATGACCTGTAACACGTGTTGTTCGTGGGCCCGTAGTTCTGCGATCACACCATCCTGCAAAAGGTGAAGCGCCTCACTGGGAAGCATGGCCAAGTTAACTCCAACTCCCTTGAGGGTGCTGACAGTAGGCCTGTCAACTTCTATCTCTGTAGTCAGGGCTCCATCTGGTAGCACTATTGCTCAAGGATCTCATGTGCACAACATCCTTGCGGCTTTTGAGGTGCCAGGGACCAAACTGGTAGGCATCGCGTTGGTCTGTACATGTGATGCATGGATCTGCAGCTCACGTAGACCCATCTAGATAGAACCCAAAGCCTGTTGATGTTGTTGTTTGAACTGTTGTAGCAGTTTCGCGGTGGCATCCCTCACCGTTTCACCAATTTCATCCAAGTCCCCCTCCGTTAGGGTGATCAGGTCAAGAGACGTCTTGCTAGCCTTGGACTTCTTCCGCGGCCCTACTTTCTTTGGATCTCTAGTGCGCTTGGTGCGGAATGGATTCGTCTCCAGGTCGCTCCTCTCTACTCCATCTATTTGTCCTCTTCTTTTGGCTCTAGGGAAGCCGAATTCTAACTCCGGTCAGAGTTGCGCTCCTCTTCCTCTGCTTGCCCACCTGTCTGCTTCGTGGCAACGCACTCTACCTTGGCCTTATCCTTAGTATCCTTTATTTTCTTCACAGCTAACTATTCCATCTTTAGCTTGGCTTCTTCCTTTTTCCACTGTGCGGCAGACTTGTTGGATCCTGCTGTCAAGTCCGTGACAGTGTGCCAATCTGCCAACCAGCGGTCGAGGACCAATGCAATCCTATCATCTGTGGCCAACTATGGTAGGTCATGCCACTTCTATTCAAGGCCCTTTCATGCACATATTGAGACATGGTGGAAGTCGACCTTGAATTCCACGTACTCCTGCATCTTATCAAAAAAAATTGGTGACAACCGTGGCTTATGATTGATAGCCATTTGGATGCTCATCTCCATCAAGATCTAGAAGATCTTGCTATCCTTGATCTGCTGAGGATCCTTCCTAGCCCACAGCAAACCAAAATTCGCTGCTTCTAGTAGGTCTGATGCAACCGAATGAAACTGGCTATCCTCAGGTAGCTCCCGCGCAACCAACAATATGGACAGCAGTAGCCATGCATAGTGGAATGTCTTACTATGATCCTGCACCTCGCGGCAGTTTGCGAGGAACTCACCACAGAGATAGTGCATCCAGTTAAATTGTATGCCTTCTGTGCACTGGGCCAACAAGGCTATCACTGGTTTCAGCACTTCATTTGCGTGACACTTCCTTGTGACCTTTCCTGCCAAAATTTGTGTCACCACTTTGACCACGGGGTCACAGATACTCGTGATGGCATAGCCATGTGGCTTCTTTACTAGATTGAATTTTTCCTTTATCGCCTCAGCAAGGACATGCTTGTCGGCCTTTCTGCCAAACATCATGGCTGGATTTTCTCCTAAGTGTAAAGTCGTGTGACCCTATCGATTAACATGTCAATGATGGGTATCAGCTCCTCCAACCACAGACACCCATCGTGCACCAAGCATAGCAACTGCTTGATCACGATCATCATGGTGGGCGTGCAGTTGTAATGTGGCACCCATAGCAAGTTTAGAAGATATGCCTTGTCCACACCTTTCAACCACTTCCTCGACTCCAAAACGGTCACTCCAGTGTTTTTTTTCAAGACACGGTGCATAAGTTGATCTATCGCTAAATGAAGGAAATTCTCTGTGTCAACTAAATCCCAGTCTTCCAATTTTAAAAGGAGGACACGCTGCAAGCGTGGTCCCTCAAAGACAATTTTCTCTGGCAGTAGGGGTGTGTGCAGGGTGACCTTACTCTCATTAACATCCTTCGACACCTTGGTTTTATCCCTGCGCAGAGGAATGTACTCAAGTAGCTTAGAAATGGGGTTAGACCCCTCAACCTCAACATCCTCAGTTTCCATCACAATATCCTCATCATCAATTGGGATTTCTTCGACCTCTTATGTCAGCTCTAAGTCAATCACCTTGCCCTTTTCCTGCACGGTGGGCTTATCCTTTTGTGGGTGCTTTCTAGGTGATGTGCACACCAGCTGCGGTGTTGCAGCCTGCTTGTTTTTCTTGTTCTTCGGACCCTCCTAGGTTGGGGTAGGCCTCGGCCTGGGCGATCTTGGTGACTTAGGTACTTTAGCTGGTACTTCCACAGTTACAACCTCTGGGGCATCTCCCTCGGCTGCTATGGCTACCCTTAGAATAGTTCCTTCAGTCGTCATTGGTTCCCCAGCATTTACAATCTTAGTCGTTGTCAACATGATGCTATGCAACAACTCCTGTGTCTCCTTTGGAAATGTCTCAAACACTGAACTTGCTATCAAAACTTCAAAGTTTTCACAGTTCATGTGTGCCTCAGATCTCAACACCTCAATTCTCAAAATTCCAAGTTTTTTCTACTGGGAAACCCTTTGTAATTTATAAGCGTTTTCAAACTCAAATCCGATTGTTCCCCCCACAATTGGTTCATTAATTCTAGATTGGCAACAGATTTTTAAAGATATGGTCCATAATTTCTAACTTAAATGTCCCCCCCCCCCTCCACTCCATTTGGTTTTTTTGCATCGTCAAATCATGAACAGTGACTTTAAAGGTCACTTTTCGGCTATCCTGCCTGGTTTTTCCTTTGGTAGTGTAGATCCCTGCGCGCTTCTGCTCGCTATGTGACATTTCTTCATTCCACACAGTTCCCCGATCGTGCAACTCTCCTACATAGGAAATGTAGTTTATTGTCTCGCACTTCCTTTTAGTTGCCCGGAGCACTAAGACTATGCTTCCCTCATATAGTCACCTAGCTAGATCATCGGTATGGCTTCAATAGACTGCCATTCACCTTCCCTGGGAAGGGTTCTCCATTCAATTTGACCAGTTGAACTACTCCACCATTGGTAATCTCCTTGATGACATACGGCCCTAGCTAGTGCATCCTAAATTTCATTGGAAATTTATCAAATTTATTGTCATATAACACGACCAGATCATTTACCTTGAAGGTGTGCAGTTTGATGTATCGATCGTGCCATTCCTTTTTGCGCTTCTTTTGAACTTGTTGATGAAATCCAACTAGAAATTTATCCTCCTCAAGCTCTACTAGTTGAATAAGTCTCTCTTCCAAGGCTCTGCGATTCACCATTCCTATGAGTGCCACTAAGTGAAAACTAGGTACAATGTATTCCATTGGCATCACAGCTTCTACGCCATACACGAGTCTGAAAGGTGTTTGTCCAGTCAACTTCTTGCAAATCGTTCTGTAGGCCCATAGCACTGTGGGTACACACACATCCCAGTCATTCTCTAAGCATTGTAGACCTTTGTTAGTGTGATCTCCAGTATCTTATTGAACTCTTCCACCATCCCATTAGCCTACAAATGATAAGGGGTACTTTTCTGATGATACACCTGAAATTCCTTTGTCAACGCGTTAATTGTTTCGTTAAGAAAGTGTGTACTGAAATTACTCATCAAGATCTTTGGTCACCCGAATCTCATCAGGACATACTCAAAAATAATTTTTTCTATTGTTGAGCCTGTGCAGTCCTTCATGGGCTATGCCTCCACCCATCTGGTCAAATACTTAGTCATGGTGATGATGTATCGCACACCTGTCTTCTTTCCTTGAGGCTAATTAATCCCACAAAGTAAATTGCCCATTTTTCAAATGGTTGTAATGACACCTGTGGCATCAAAGGCAACTCATCCCTCTGCAATGGCCTGCTAGTCCTTTGACATGCATCACATGCCCTAAAATATGCTTACGAATCCTTATGCACTATTGGCTACCACAACCCAGAGTGTAGATTTTTTTGCGTTGTCACTTTCCCTACATAATTTCCTCTTGCAACTCCTTCATGAGCCTTAGCGAGGATGCTACTTCATTCAAGGTTAGGCACATAACGTCACAATATTTCATCTGACCCCATTTTGTACAAGTTCCATGCAATGATAGAAAAGTTTGTCGAGCACACTACCGGCTCCTTCTTCTATTGGCTTGTATAACCTTCTGGAGCCAATCCTATCCTCAGGAAGTGGATAATATCTTCAAAGTGACTACTCATGATGCGCACCGTAAAGAGATGTGTGTTAGGCAGTTTTTCCTCCAAATTAGTAGGTTCCTCTCAAGTTTCAATATGCGACAGATGATCAAGTCCCGCATTCAGTCATCTTGGCTTCACAATAACTTCGAAGTCATACTCCTCGAACAACAACAGCCACCTACATATTTTTCTCCCCAACACAGGCTTGTTGACCAGGTACTTCAACATGGAATGATCCATATACATCTTAAAGTGTTCACCCAACAAATAGTTCCTGAACTTCTGGAGCACGTGCACCATAGCTAATGTTTCGCGCTCTGTCGTGGAATAATTTTTCTCTGCTTTAGACAGCTTCCTACTTGCAAACGTTATAGGATGATCCAGTTCTCCCTCACTGGCATGTGTTAGTATAGCCCCTAGCACAATACATGATGCGTCCACATGCACATGAAATTCCTTCTTCCAGTCCAGGAAGACTAGGATCAGCACGGTGACCATTTTCTCTTTCAGCACATCTAAGATCTTCTGACATTCATCATTCCAACAGAACATAGCATCCATTTTCAACAATTTCTCCATAGGTGCAGTGATCTGGGCATAGCCCTTGATGAACTTCCTATAGTATCTGGTATGCCCTAGAGTTGCGCCCAGTTGTTTCACATTCCTAAGCGCCTCCAAGTTGATTATCGTCATGATCTCCATAGGGTCTACCATCAATCCTTATCTGCATACTACATGACCCAACAAGATCCCAAAAGGGACACAAAACAGACACTTCTTTAGATTGAGCGTGATCTAGTATCTCTTACATGTATCTAGCATCAAGCGCAGACTTGCCACATGGCGCTTGACCAATCCAAACACTGTTCAAGCGTCAAAGTATACCTCTATAAATTTATGAATGAAGTCTTTGAATGCCACAATGACTACGTGCGAAAAGATCGTTGTCGCATTCTTCAGCCCAAAAGGCATCACGGTGTACTGAAAACATCCCCATTCAGTCGCGAAGGTCATTTTGTTTCTATCCTCAGGTGTGATTTTGATCTGATGGTGCCCAAAGAATCCGTATGCTTCTTGGCTAGCTACATTATCTAGGACCTCATCAGTGAATGGGGTTGGGAAAGGATCATGCACACAAGCGTCATTCAATTTCCTGAGATCTAAGCATATCCTTATTTCTTCCTTCTGTTTCTTTTCCTGAACCACTATTGGGCTTACCCAATCAAATTCTTCCACTGGTTCGATAATACCTGCCGCAAGCATCTTATCTAACTCAACACGGACCCTTTCCTTATACTTCGGGTTGAGGTGGTACAGTCTTTGCTTCATTGGTTTTGCGTCTAGCTTTAGGGTGATCTTCATAACATCCAGGGCTCCTATTATCCCTTTCAGATCAAAAAAGTTCATGGGGAATAAGTCTTGGTATTTACGGAATCGTTCAGCAACCTTATCTACTGTCATGTCATCCCAATAGTCCCCAATCTTTGCAAACTTCAGATCTTCCTCTGTACCAATGTTCACCTGCTTGGTATTGAGAAACTCAATTATGTTTGGGTTCTATAACTATGGTCCTTCAACTCCACAGTGACCTTCAGTCTCCAAGATATTAACCTTTCTTGGGTCTTCGTCTTCTTCTTCCGTCGTTACATTATAACATTCCAATGTGTGGCTTAGCTGGGTAGTCCAATCAGGTTGAATCAGGTCTAGAGGATCCTACGGTATCCTAAATATGGTTGTCTTAACCTCCTACAACACTTCATCGATGGATTCAAACCCATCCTCAAATTGAACGTCATCAAAAATTCTTGGCATGAAACATCCCATTCTTCAATGCCATGACAGAGTTCTGTCTCCAAGTACCAATTCATTGGTATAACCTCCAAGGTATGAGAAAACATATGGACCCACTCTAGCTGAGGCTTCACTCCATATTCTTTAGTCCATTTGGCCAAGTGATCATGCATATCATTCCTCCCATCACAATTTTTTGTTGGTCGTACCTTCGGGTGGCCAAATCATATCCTCATTATCTTCCTATATTCGCGTCAATCATCAAAACTACCCTTGTGCGTACCCCACCATCTTTCAGGTGTAGTGTGCAGCACCCAATCTAATGCTTGGAAGCAATGATTCTCAGGCATTTCCCTTTCGAATGCATCCGAAAAGAGATCAAATTTAGTTATCCCATCATAATGAGGTAGATTCCTTACCTCTGATGATACACAGTGCAATGAATTGATCATCATATTACAACACAACGTAGATACTTCATGCAGCTGGTTCTACCAGTGCTCTAGTTCTTCGTCCGAATTAGATGTGGAGCAGCTCTCACAGCCCCATGCAATAGATCCATATACTGTCAGATTTAGCCAATCCTAGTCTCATGTCATTATCTTGTAAATATGGTCCAAATCGTCATCACTTTCATAATCGCAGACCGGTTCTGTATAGCGCGGTCCTTCTGCAAGATCCAGTGGCACCACTACACAGAGTGATTTCTTTTCAAATATCATCTGTTGCTTCTTCAAGTTGATTACCCCATTCATGTCAGTGGCCTATTTTATCCCAAGGAGCGCAAGATAGGGATTTCTATCATCCACAATCTCTATTACTTCAAAATCCGCCAGTGTGATCACGCCTTTGATGTCAATTGTTACCCCCTGCAACCTCCCCATTGAGATTATTTTCTATTGATTCGCCATCCTTAACTAGATCAGAGACCACTGGAGCGCAGGTCTCCCCATTCTTTCCCCTATTTATTTTTGAAAAACATTTGCATTGGACCCCAGATCCAAGATAACTTGGTCCATTTCGTATTCCCCTATCTACGCAGTGAGTCTCATCTCATGTCTAGTCCTCGCCTTATGTTTACGAAGCTTTCTGACTACGCGTGGTTTTCCAGTAGCATCGTCCTTGCCAATGCACCAATTGATCAGTTCCTGCAGTCCCTTCATAGCCTTACTATCGCGGAGTAGTTTCATGCAGGTCTAAGAATGTGGTAATCATGGATGGGTCCTTTTCTTCAACTGGTTTCTCCTAACTTCCTAAGGTAGAGGCCTCAACGAAGCTTTTCTTTGCTTCCATATATGTTTCTTTTGTGCACTTCAGATAAAACCCAGTCTCCTTTTCTGGTGCTTTTCAAACCCACTCACCTTCTGCAGGCTACTTCCCTTTATCCTCACCAGTCGTTGTTCCACTCCGTAGCATAATGTTTACCTTAGGGTCTTCCTTGCGAGGTTCACCCCTCATCATCTAGAGGTTCTGTGTCGACTATGGAGGTTGCACCCCCTTTTCGTGAATCTTAGCCAACAATATAGGGCAATCCTCAGTCGGATGGTCAAACTAAGTACAGTAGCGGCATGACAGTCACGTCGAATTTGAGAAGTTTCTCACATAGTGTCCTGGGCCTCCACAATTGTAACAAATAAGCTGCCCTTGGCCTCTACCAGGCTCCCCTCCACCTTGGACTCAGTTGCGCCCCTGATACTCACCTCGCACTCCCCCATCACCTTAGTTTGGAGGTCTTATTTCTACCCGCACCCTATATGCAAGTATCATGTCCATCACTAATTCATAACTATGGTAATTGCGCTCGTCATTACCTACTGATTGACAAAAATTTCATAAGAGTTTTTGTGGTGTCTGTATGAATTTTTGTAGCAAATGGCAAATGTTAGTCACCTGTTTCCCAACTACCTAGCATATAGTGCACCATAGCATGGGCCCTGCACTTGGCCCTACCACAGCCTCTGACCTTAGTGGCATTGGTCCCCCTACTGCAACATAATTCGCAAAGACTGGACAATGATCCTTGTCATGCCCCTGACCTTTTCATTTTAGGCACCAAACTTCTTCACGCGCCTTCGACCAAGCTATTTTATCTTTCTAAAAACTTTGCATTTTGAGGTAAAGGTTCTGCAAATGCGCATGAATCCACTAAACCCCCATATTAGCATCCTACATTGGTGTCTCATTTAGTCTCATCATGATTTCTAGAGCTTCTGCATGGGTCCCAATCTTCTGTTGTGATAGCGCCACCCCTAGGTGGGGCAGGAGCGAATACACGAACCATTTACAGTGCTACCTGTCAGTTAGGTTCATTTTGGCTTCACGAATCATACACTTCAATCTTTGACCCAAATTCCAAGGCGTCCCCCCAGGCTTCATCATGATCTCCTTGAATCCAACCATTGATTGTGCTTGAGACTTAGGTCTACTATATTCCCTATTCAGCGTAGTCTGGATATCTACCAAAGTGGACGTTGGGTTATCAGTACTGTACTTAATGTACCATGTTAGTGTGTTGTCCTTTTAATCACTAACCAGTGTTTCTTTCTTCATTTGATCATTTGTGATACCCTGAGATTCCCATACAGCCTTTGAGACGAACCAAAAATGGTCTGGATCTTCATCTCCTATGCCCTTGAATACAGGTAGCTTTACGGACTTCGCCATATTGAGCAGTGGTGGAGGTGGCGGTGGTGTGGATGATGGGGTGAGTGGTGGAGGTGAGGTTGGAGGTGGTGTAGGTGATGGGGTGAGTGGTGGAGGTGAGGTTGGAGGTGGTGTGGATGGATGGGATGAGGATGGAGGCGGTGTCGGTATTCACTGGAACCCTTGTCTTATCAACTAAATAGCACTCAGGGGAGAAGCGTGCATTCCTCCTTCATCATCACTCAAAGGAGGCTCAATCAGTGGGCTATACTTAGGACCTTTTCTTCCTCCATCCCTAAAATATCTTCCACTTTGGATAGCTCCAAACATCAACGTAACATGACCCACTTTTCACACAAGAGCATTGTAATCCAAGTATTTAGTGATTTCAAATACTTACCTCATGGTCCTTTGAAGAAGTGGCACTCTGCTTCACTGTAGCTGAACGAAGTATCAACTGTGAACTCTATCACAAACCCTCCTATGATACGTTCGAGCCAGTGATCAACAACATATGTGATCTTGTCCTGAGAGGCTTCCAATCTCCACACTAACTTTGGGGTCCAGACAATCATATTGTCAAGCCTCCACCTCCCCGGGCCATCTACCAACTTTGCAAATCCCCTCATATAATTCAACCGGGAAGTAACAGAAGAAGATTTCATGAATTTCTATGTACATATATTTGTCCAGCCAATGTTCCTTTGTCAATCGCAGATTCCTGTTTTCTTGTGCTGCGAATTCTTGGATCTTCCTATCCAACCAGTCTTCAATCTCCTTCTTAGTTGGATTCCAATGATGCAACATCACACATCTCGTTATGCAAATCCCGCTCCCAGCAATAGAACCATTTTTTGGCTTGATGGGCCCTGAACCAGGTTTAGAATTAGTCAGCCAAGCAAATACCTACACTATTGGCCCTTTCAGCATCAATTTGTGAAACGCATACCGAATTCTCACCTAAAGAAATATGGGGGGATGCAGGAACCAAGTTTCCACACCCTGAGATGGTTGTGATGTCGGTTTTATACCTTAAACCCTTCCTTCGTGCAAATCGATAAGCCTTTAGGGTTTATCGATGTACTTTCTCTTTCGTCTCTTAGAACCTCCACAAAGGTATACAATCTTCCTTTGCGCAACCCTAACTAGTGGCTTAGGTACTTACACGCCTTTTTTAATGCGTTATTATATGATTTCCTGAATTATCTTAAGTGTTCACCAATTTTACCATGTAATTAGGATTATCTTCACGTAAACATATATCCTTATTTGCGTTCATATAACATATAGAAACATATACATTCGGGCATCAAATTAGCATTATAACATAAACACATAACTTAACATAACATAATCACATGAAATCCACAAAGGAAAAATACACAGTAATTTCAAAATACTTCTCTTTATTGATGATTCAGATTTCCAATACAGACTCTATCTGCCCTGCGCACACAGCTGTAGGGGTCCGTGTACTCAATTGCAGACTTCTACCCTAGGCCTCTGTGCACTCAGCTATAGAGCCTCTTCTATGCTAAGACTCTTGCTCTTAGCTCTTCACAGACTCATCAAGCACTTCTATTTTTCTCATTGACTCTCTTAGACTCCTCTATGACCTCCTTTTTATAAAATCCCATGGTTCGTGGACCAAGGGCGGATCTCTAAAATTGACACAACCTATCTAGACTAAGGACAAAAAACTTGATATCTTCACGCTTCGTGACCATAAAATGTGAAGACTTTACATTTCTTTATACAAACTTCAGGCCTTCTACCCCAAAACTTAGGTTTTTAACCCCAAAATTGACCCCCAATGGACCTGTTCCCAACAGAAGGTGTGCATCATCTGTACTCCAACACATTTAGTATATATGTCTACAAGGGAAATCCCGAAAAAGACATCCAATTCAAGTTCACTTATGATTATCAATCCATGTAGATGTCTTGCTTGCTCAATGGAGTGTAAGGTAACAAGCATTAAGGGCACTATTGAAGGTAATATAATTCATCCTCATGCTAGACCTATGCATTTCATGAAACTATTGGAGGGATTCCTCACTATACCCATGTTGGGAGATCCCAACCAATGTAATCCAAGAGACCACGTCCCTCTTAGGAATCATATCAAACAATTACGTTGCACTCTCTAACCTACTGCATCGGCCATATCTAACAACAAAAGGATTCCATGTGAAAACATTAGGCATGCAAATGTGATCAAACACTTGGATTGCATCCTCCTTTCTATCACACTTAACATACATTTCAATAAGAGAAAGCTCTGGAAAGGCATTTGATTCAAATCCCACATTGATTACCTTAGCTTGAACTTGTGCACCACACTGCGGACACTTCATGTTGGCACATGGATTTAGACCACTTGTAAATGTAAATTGATCTGGCCTTAAACTTGCAAGCTTCATCTAAAAATAAAGCTTTAGAGTCTCCTTATTATGGCCTTGCTGGGTGATCTGAAAATGGGGCACTTAGGCTTCTTGTCTAGCTTACAAGAACCTCTCCCACTTCCAAAGCTTGAATGTTCCCAAGTCTCATTGATTAACCAATGCAGAATTAAGAAATGCCTGAAATAGGTGTATGCTTGTGTTTATTTTTAACTGTTAAGTCTTGTAATTATTGTTGCTTATGTTGATATTTTAAATACAAAGAATAATAAATAATGTAGCAAGTAAAGCACACACATAATAGTAATATTAATTTGGAGTTCACCCAAAACTCTTGGGCTACGTCTTCGTGAGCTCTAGTCAACTCAACTAAGCTCTCTGGGATTATGGCAGCAGTTCTTTTACAAGTCTTTCACTCAACTCCATCAGTTTACACAAAACACGATAGACTTACTTTACCATCTCATCCCTAGCTCTGAAGCTCTCGGCTTTCTGGCTCTGGCTCTCACTCTGGCTCTGGCTCTTGCTCTGGCTCTCGGCTCTCACTCTGCCTTTGGCTCTTTAGCTCTGGCTCCAGTTCTGGCTCTTGGCTCTCACTCTGGCTCTTCGGCTCTGGCTGTGGCTCATGGCTCTCTGCTCTAGCTTCTCTGAGCTCTTTATGCATACACTGAGCTTTCCCTTTGGATTCCTCAGCATTCAAACAACTCTGGGATTTTCCAAGCTGCCTCTATGTATCTGCTTTCAGACTCTGTGCACATATCATGAGCTCTCTACCAAGCACTCAAGTTTTCGGGCTCTTCATCCCTTCGCTTGTTGTCCAACCTTCCACCCTCTCATGGCTCTCTGCAAATCGATCATTTAAGCTCTTTGTCCCTTCCTCATCCTGAGAAAACATCCCCTACAATTGCCCCAACCTCTGGCGGTTCCCTACCTTCTATCAGCTCTGCAGCTGTGGGATGTACAGTGTGAGCTCTCGGCTCTATCAGCTCTCTACTATGTTGCTCTTTGCTCCATTGTGACCTCCCCAAAGGAAAAATTAGCTTTCTTGCTTGGCTCTCTGGCCTTTGAGGAATCCTCCCAGCTCTGCGGCTCCCTGTCCGTTCCTCTTTTTGCAATCATGAGGAATCATTCTTTTGGCGGCTCTGCATCTCTTCGACTAGCTCTCTATCTTATTCTCTATGCAATCATCTCTCTGTCTCTGTGTCTCTTCGACTGGCCCTCTGGCTCACTGTCTCTATGGGCACATTACATAACTCATTCTTGTTCAAAATGCATCATTGTTTCACAATGCCCATTTACAGCGTGGCACAAGGGATGGAGGCTGTTACAAAGAAATTACACAGGAAAAATACTATAGGGCATGAAATTTGGACACGAAAATCCATTAAATTGCCCCTAAAATCCCTATCGGATCCGCCTTCCATCGCATATTGCAATCGCTTCGGCGACATGGCCAATGGCCAAAAATCCATTAAATGGGAAATACAAAGGAAAATCCAAATTCCCGGATTTGAAATTTTATGAAATTGGGCTTATGATCTTTATTGGGTCTAGCCTTTATCGCTAGTCGCAAGTCACGCTACCCAATGGCCAAGTGTATCGGGGACCACTGATCTCCCGATCGTCGATCACCCTGATTTCCGATCAGCTAATTGCCCTGATCACCGATATCGCAGTCGTTAATCGATACGGCCCAGGGGTCCATACTTGGGTTATGTGCATATGCTGACATTGATCACCGATGCCGATAATCAGCCATCGTAATCACATTGTCGCAGGGGTCTAGTTTTTGGCACGTTACTCCTCCGATTGCCCAATCACCGATCACTTTAATCGCATATCGCTCAT
The DNA here is from genome assembly GCA_000404065.3 of Pinus taeda. Taxonomy (NCBI): domain Eukaryota; kingdom Viridiplantae; phylum Streptophyta; class Pinopsida; order Pinales; family Pinaceae; genus Pinus; species Pinus taeda. Next base: position 498,452 of record APFE030363585.1, on the reverse strand, counting down.
CACGAATCCTTCATGCCTTTGGCTTAAGTCCTTCCCTTTGGAAGTAATGTGATGCAACATCTCTAATGTGATATTTCCATTGCTCCTTAGGACTTGTGCTCCGATGAATATTTAAGGGGCTTTATGTTAAAAACACATTTTTCCCCTAAGTCCCATTTAATAAGAAATTGCCTCCTTTTCTAAGGAAACTGGGCATCTTCCTTAAGTGATAACTTCTGCATCTGAAGTCCATTTTCGCCCATTCAAGTTGCGTTGGATTCAGAATGAGGAGATATTTGCAATGAGACTATTTCTGAGAGTAGCCTATGATTTTGATTTTCCTCTGATTTACAAAGTATTTGTGCCATTTGGCACATTTTACCTCTTATATGAAGTCTTTTAGACTTAGAGGTTTATTCAGGATCCATTTTTGGATCACACCTTCCCACTAAAAGACATTTTGGTCTCAAAACACTAATATACTGTTGTGAATAGTAAATGAGAGTGACTCACCCTCTTCTTTCAGCCACCCTACACTTGCCTTTCCATAGTGCCTATGAACTAAAGTTTCTGACCACTTCCCTTCTTGGATGGGTTGGTCTTCCTGGGAAGAACTGTCTTCCTCCTTGCCTTCCTGTAGAACTTTTGCTGAGATGGTCATAGAAAGTGGTTTGAACTTCTTTGCCTTGATCATTTATCTAAGGTGACTCAAACAAATGTGAAGTACATCTGCTCCTCAAAACTTTCATTTGTACCTATTTGAAAGGCTTCCAACAACAAATGTTAACAACAACATGGATATAGACAACAACTAGATGGAGTAACTCCTTCTTCAACAAAAGAAACAGATTTCACATCTTGTGAACACCTCCATGTCATGTATCTACATACAAATGATGGACTAGATAACAAGCCCACAAAACATGCCTTTAAACAAATGACCCTCCAAGTCTAGCATGTAGAAAAAGACCATTAGGACTCTTTTTCAAAAGATAAAACTTTCATCATTATCTCCATTTGGAGACCAAGTTAACTTCTCCCAAGTCAACATGGCGCCACATGCATGTCAAAGCAATCAACCCTGCAAGTTAATTACACATACATGTTCAAATACAAGGAAATCATTGACATCCCTGTGTTCATGCATCTCAAGCTCATGCATGCATTTTATCCCTTAGCTTTCGCTTAAGCACACTGTACTTTCGAAGCTGAAATGAAATATAATGTTTCATCCTTCAACTTTCTCTTAAGCACATTGTACTTTCAAAACTGAAATGAACATAATGTTGCAGCAACAAAGTGAGTCTACTTACTCAACTTTTTCCATCCTGCAACTTGCATCTCATTAGCAAAGAAATGCAATAAATCAAAATACAAGCATCCTTTTGCAACAAACCTCTTGTGCTTTAATTATTATCTTGAGGTCCTTCGGATAAGGAGAATGCCTTCAGCTGTTCTTCCTTCTTGTCCTCTCCTAGACTGAGCTATCAATAGCTTTCCCTTCACCTCTGCAAACTCAGATAATAGTCAGTCTGCAACAAGCATACATCAATCAGACAATCAATCCTTGACTGCCCAAACACCTTTCATAAAAGCAATCTTTGCTCTATCAATCAAACATTCTAATAAAACCTTCTTTGAAGGCGAGAGTTAACCAAACTTAGGCTCTGATACCACCTAATTTGAAAATGGGGCACTTAGGCTTCTTGTCTAGCTTACAAGAACCTCTCCCACTTCCAAAGCTTGAATGTTCCCAAGTCTCATTGATTAACCAATGCAGAATTAAGAAATGCTTGAAATAGGTGTATGCTTGTGTTTATTTTTGACTATTAAGTGTTGTAATTACTGTTGCTTATGCTAATATTTTAAATACAAATAACAGTAACTAATGAAGCAAGTAAAGCACACACATAACAGCAATATTAATTTGGAGTTCACCCAAAACTCTTGGGCTACATCTCCGTGAGCTCTAGTCAACTCAGCTAGGCTCTCTGGGATTATGGTAGCAGTTCTTTTACAATTATTTGACTCAACTCCATCGGTTTACATAGAACATGATGGGCTTACTTTACCATCTCATCCCTGGCTCTGAAGCTCTTAGATTTATGGCTCTGGCTCTCGCTCTCACTCTAGCTCTCGGCTCTAACTCTGGCTCTGGCTCTTTGGTTCTGGCTCCGGTTCTATCTCTCGGCTCTCGCTCTGGCTCTTTGGCTCTGACTGTGGCTCATTTCTCTCTGCTATAGCTTCTTTGAGCTCCTTCTGCATACACTGAGCTTTCCCTTTGGATTCCTCAGCATTCAAACAGCTCTGGGCTTCTCCAAGCTGCCTCTGCCTATCTGCTCTGGGCCTCTGTGTGCATATCATGAGTTCTCTGTCAAGCACTCAAGTTCTTGGGCTCTCCATCCCTTCGCTTGTTTTCCAGCCTTCCACACTCTCATGGCTCTCTGTAGCTCAATCATTTTGGCTCTCTGTCCTTTCCTCATCCTGGTGAAACATCCCCTGCAATCGCCCCAACCTTTGGCGATTCCATGCCTTCTATCAAATCTGCAGTTGTGGGATGTATAGTGTGAGCTCTCAGCTCTATCAACTCTCTTCTCTATGGCTCTTTGCTATGCTGTGACCTCCCCGAAGGAAAAACTAGCTTTTTCGCTTGGCTCTCTGGCCTTTGAGGAATCCTCCCAGATCTGCAACTCTCTGCCTGTTCCTCTTTTTGCAATCATGAGGAATCATTCTTTTGGCGGCTCTGCATCTCTTCGACTAGCCCTCTGTCTTCCTCTCTATGCAATCATCCCTCTGTCTCTGTGTCCCTTCGACTGACCCTCTGGCTCACTAGCTCTATGGCCCTGCGCGTTACATAACACATTCTTGTTTATAACGCATCATTGTTTCAAAACACCCGCTTACAGCATGGCACAACAGATGGAGGCTGTTACAAACAAATTACATAGGAGAAACACTATCGGGCATGACTCGGATGTGAAAGTCCATTAAATTGCCCCTAAAATCCCTATCGGGTCCGCCTTCCATCAAATATCACAAACTCTTCGGCAGCATGGCCAATGGCCAAAAATCCATTAAACGGGAAATACAAAGGAAAATTTGAATTCCTAGATTTGAAATTTTATGAAATTAGGCTTATGATCTCTATTGGGTCTAGCCTTTATCACTAATCGCAAGTTGCGCTGCCCAACGACCAAGTGTATCGAGGACCACTGATCTCTCGATCACCGATATCGCAATCACTAATCGCTACAGCGCAGGGGTCCATCCTTGGGTTATGTGCATATGTCGACGCCGATAATCGGCCATCGCAATCGCATTGTCACAGGGATCTAGGTTCTGGTGCTTTGCTCCTCTGATCGCTTGATTGTCGATCTCTTTAATCGCATATCGCTCATCACGAATCCTTCATGCCTTTGGCTTAAGTCCTTCCCTTTGGAAGTAATGCGATGTGACATCTCCGATGCGATATTTCCATTGCTCCTTAGGACTTGTGCTCCAATGAATATTTAAGGGGCTTTATGTTAAAAACATCCCTAAGTCCCATTTAATAAGAGATTGCTTCCTTTTCTAAGGAAACTAGGCATCTTCCTTAAGCGATAACTTCTACATCTGAAGTTTGTTTTTACCCATTCAAGTTGTGTTGGATTCAGAATGAGGAGATCTCTACAATGAGACTATTTCCAAGAGCAGCCTATGATTTTGATTTTCCTCTGATTTACAAAGGATTTGTGCCATTTTGCACCTTTTACCTCTTATATGAAGTCTTTTAGACTTAGAGGTTTATTCACGATCCATTTTTGGATCACTGGGAAAAAGCTAAAATGATTTCATTCCAAGACACAAAATCCCAATCAAGTTTTTTGTCGATGATTTCAACTGCAGCTTCAACATTTCCCCTTGACAACTAGGGGTGGAGATCTTTTTTTGGATTCCTGATTGTTTTCATTCTTGAGCAACCTCCTTATGCCCTGGAATCTGGCTCAAGGGTGATTGGGTAGCAAGAAAGACCATAGTGCTACCCAATCTACGGTTGAGTGGAAAATCTTAGTCCCTAACTCAGTTGTCCATTTTATCTAAGATTAGTACTTCTGATGATTGAATGTGCATTAAACTCTAGGTCAAATTCAAGATATGAGGCATAATCTTTTATAAGGAAATATATCATTGATGATATTGCTTGATAGTGCATGAGTTAATTTGATGGCTATAAGAGTTCAATTACAAGCCTATGAGTTTAGTCTTGAAGCATACATAGGTACAGTTTGTGAGTTAGATATGCATTGTTTCTTGTCACCTTACAACCATTATCACTAGGCGTTTTTAATCATATCAACATTCTGATGCAATCAGTAATGGAAACTTGTAATTTATCCTTGTTTCTTTCTATCCTAATTGTGACATGAAATTAGTTGCGACTACTATATATCCTAAAGTCTGCCAGAAAATGAAGATTTGGTAGCAAAATTTTGGGGGTTGTCATCTTCTTTTTCGCAATTGATATTTTTATTCGCTTTATCCAACATTGATTTTTGTTATCCAAGGGTTTTACCTACGAGCCATTGACCATTGTATGAAAACATCTGGAGTAAAGAGAATTGAAAGGCTTACATGCAGCCTATAGGCTTAATTACACACAAACACACATATATGTATGTGTGTATGTGTGTAGCACCCATAGACTTCATGATACCTAAAGGAATAAATACTCACATAGGTAACGTCGATCTGTTTTGATGTGTGACTTGCAGTTTTACCCAGTGATTGAAATAAGGGAGCAAGATCTCCATCTACAAGAACTTTCACATAATCTTTCTAACTCTAAACCTTGAAAGTTGTTAAAGTTTCCCTCATTGTAGAGGGTGTCGATGACAAGAAAGTGAATTATTTGGGAAGCTAAAGTCCCAAAAGTTTCATTAACGCTATGTCCAAATTCTATACTTTGGTTTCTAAACTATCCTGCAAGGTAGATATCTACTTTCATTCATTTCTATCTTCATTTTCATTTCTAAATGTTGATGAAATTATTTTGTCGCTAATAAACTGACTTAGCTTGTAAAGCTCCATATATGTCCAAAATATAATGTGCACAACTGAGATTATAATTTAATGGAATGGATTATCCCAATGATTCACGATTGTCACCGTTATGAATATTTGAAAGGCCTTGAAATTGTTACAGTTGTTGGATTATTGAGTGCTTAATACTTTTTCTCGCTAGTGGCATATTAAATTTAAATTTAGCTTTTATGACTCTTTAAATGGAACAAGTGTCCTTAAAGTGAATTTGTAAGTTTTTCACCTTAACCAATTCAGAATGATTAGTCATTCAGTTATGGACTTGAAGAAACAATGTCGACTGCTAATTGTCAAATTTTAGTATGTCACTTGTGAGATTGCTTGTTGAAGTTTATTTATCTTGAAAGTGTTTCATGCACCTTAATCTAAATGAAACTTATGTTATGTATAACTATACCTTCTTATGTGGTTGTTTGTTGGGTCCCCTTGATCGGTAGTTGAATTTATCCTCCTTAATCTTCGTTGCCACAAATATATCTTTTTCTTTTGATTGATGTGTCCCAAATGATAGGGAATGCTACTCTATATAGACAATTTAGTGGAGTTAAGGGGATGTGACTTTTGATCTTCTTTAGCCGACATATAGTTGAGGCCGACCTAAGTAATTTACATGAGAGAAACATAAATTCAAAATTCCACTTATACTTATCCAAATTTGATGATATTTAGATCAATTTTGGTTCTCTTGAAAAGAGGAATTCAATGCCACAATTATCTTCCCCAAAGGAGCTATTAAAATTGGAATTTGGCCCTAGTTTCCATTTTTAACAAAAATAACCATCAATACTTGTTTCTACCATTTTAGGCCGAATTCACAATAGTATGCTAAAAAGTGCCATTTCAATGTCTGGAAATTAGGATATATAAATGTGAGGATATATATTCTACATATTTGGGTTATCTCCTTTTCAAATCTGAGCTTTTTTAGGCTACATGTTAATTGTTTGAACTTTGAATTTTGAAGAAATTTCTGAATGGACTTCATAAATACTTGAATGAATGGACTTTGTAAGGCAATGGTACCATAAATTATATTAATTCAAAGATTTGATTTCCATATTTTCACAAAATAGAATGTCCTCAATAAATACTTATATGTATAAATACTTATGTATAGGATTATATATGCGTTGGAGTGGTTCCTTTATGTTTTACTATAATCATGATGTTGACAAGCTTTAGTTGACTTTTTTCATCAATTAGTCATAGAATATGCAAAAGGAAATGATTGTCAAAATGTGGCAAAAATTGTATTTCTCCTTGTTTTTTTTTCCTATTGTTCATGACAAGATAAAAATGTTGCAAGAATGAATTATCCTACAATCTGTTTCAATGAGTGGATTTTTTTTCCTCCCATTTTTTTACAAGGATGTAGATTTCATTTTCATGTTGATGGTTTTTGCATGTATCTTATATAGCCCCAAATGATGGTAATGGAGTGGATCTTGAGAAGTAATGTTAAAATACCACTTACACCTGGCATCAGAAAAATTTTAATGGTCTGTGACATAAAGAAGAGTCATTTAATGATAGGGTTGAAAGGGCATCCTCATGTCTTAATTGTAAGTGATTTATTTGCATTTATTAGTTGTAATTCATCTCTTTGATTTTGAGCTTTATCAAATAAATTATTTCACTAATCCAATATGCATGGCCTGTATTTCTCACCTGATGTTAGTTACTTGACATGGTTGATAACATTCAATTCTAGGCCACTTTTATTTTATGTCATAGATTTTATTGATTAAAAGGATGTTCATATTTTAATTGATTTACTTGGAGTTTGATTTTAAAAAGTTTTGTAAATTCCACGTGGATGTTATTTTTTCAAGGTGAGATCTTTGCACCAGTAAGGTCAGATGAGTCATAGAACATAGGTATACAACAAGCGAATGTCTGGACTTTGTTGTGTATATGTTATTCTTTATATCATTGATGGATGGTTATTGATTGATGTAAAACAAAGAATGGGAAATTCTTGTCAATTCTCTTGACAAAACAAAATCAAATGGAATGGTAGAATTGTGTTTTAACGGGTGAGCCAGAAATCAGTACTTGAAAGGTAGAACTTGAGAATAGAAAGTTATCTTATCTGGATCTAAAGACACAACAAACCCTAGAAATAAATGAAGGTATTGATGAGTCTTCCTTTCAAATAAGCTCTAATTGTTAGACCACTCCCCAAATTTCAGTTATCTGCAATGGCAATAGTGACTCTAGCTTTATTTGTATGAGTAGCTTTGGCCATTGTCCTATTCGTTTCCTATGAATGATTTTGATTTTCAAACTCCAACTAGTTTGTTGTTAAACTAATTAAATATTTTATGACAAACATATAGTTTTCAAAGCTCTTTTCTAAATCTATTTTCTTGAGAAAATTTTCCTTTTTAATTTAGGTACTATAGATTGCTACTGTGTGACATATGTTATGATATGATTGCTTAAATAAATAGAAAGAAGTGTTGTACAACGTAGTCTTTTTTAAATATAAAGAAACATAATTTCCAAATACAAAGTTTATTAAATTAAGAACATTTTTTAGGCTTCTTAGCTAAGTTATGATTATATTTCGATTGGGAATTTTGTGTATGTTGAAATTGTGTTGTCTCTTTGGTTTATGTCAAGTAAAAATGGTTAATAAGGAATGTGTTCTTGAGCAACAGGCACACATCTTATTCTACTGTTAACATGGATCTCCATGGTTTTCAGGCATGGCAACAAAAACGCAGATGTTAGTGGGATCTCCAAAGTCCATGTTGGATGAATTTAATACTAGTGATGATTTTGATTCCTTGTTAGATAAAGAATGTCACAAGTCAAATTCAAATAAAAAAAAGTAGCTCAAGAATGAAGGTGAATCTATTACTTTTTGTCCAAGTCAATTTTTTTATTTGTTGGTTGTTTTTGTGTTTTGAGTGCGGACTTGTGAAATTCCCCCTTCACATAAACAAACATGCAATTTGGAATTTCACAATATCTATATATCTATATGTATTCCCCCTTCACATAAACCAACATGCAATTTGGAATTTCACAAGTCCGCACTCAAAACACAAAAACAACCAACAAATAAAAAAAAATTGACTTGGACAAAAAGCAATAGCTTCACCTTCATTCTTGATTATTCAACTTAACATATTGATTCTCTTATATGTAATTATTTTTCCCTCCACCCACATTTCATAACTTCCATAACCATTAGGTAGGGACCTGCAGCTTCGATGTTTCTTTGCTTGTTTAGTAAAAGATTTTCGAGACTTTAATTTATTGAAAGTTGTAGAATTTACAATTTATGAAGTTTCAAGGTCTAATTTTTAAAAGTCTAATTCTTTAAAGGGTGCTATCTCAATGGAAGTGCATCTACTTTGCAAGAAGGAGGTTGGTGGTTTGATTCCATCATGCCCTGATATCCATATGGAATGGCGACAATCAATTTTTGGCAACGGAGGCTCTTTTTCCCATCACCAATGAGCTTATGGTGACATTTTTCAACCCTCACCAAAATATGATATGGTGACAATCAATGAACGCCACCACATATATGCATCAATAATGATGACCATGAAAGGTCCGTAACCATAAATTGTTGTTGTTGATATGAAATGGTGACAGTTATTGTCGATCTTTATTATATTCATTATTCGTGACGTACCTTGAATGTCACCACAACACCTATACTTTTGGCAATGTGGCTTTCGGTGATGGTCAATGAACATCACCATATATATGCACCAATAGTGACTGCCATGAAAGGTCCATCAGAATAAATCGTTGTAGTTCATATGAAATGGTGATGATCACTATCCGTCATTATAATCAATATTTGTGATGGACCTTGAATGTCCCCATAACACCTATACTTTTGGCGATGCCACCTATGTTGACGTTCAATTTTTGGTGACTGAGGCTATGGTCTGTTGCCATTTCTCGTATGAAATGGCGATGGTCATTATCCATCATTATTAGTGATGGACTTTGAATGTCACCACAACACCTATGCTTTTGGCGATGCCACCTTTGGTGAAATTCAATTTTTGGTGATGAAGACTCTTTTAACTGTCACCAATGAGCTTATGGTTACATTTTCCCCCCTCATCAATGTCTCCTTTTCTTGTAGTGACTGGTATGAACAATGTGTCCTTGAGATGAAAAATTAAAATTAGGTGGAATTATTAGTGAGGATGGAGATTAAGGTACAAAATATGAAGAAGGTTCAGGTGATAAACGAAGGAGAATTTCATGTGCAGCTTGATCTAACCTACTTACCAGCACTTCAAGATTAGGAAATTGTTTAAGTGTATCATCTTTAGATTTTGATTTAGTAGTTTGGAATTCGGAAAATTAAGGCTTTGGAAGCCTTTCATCAATCACTGTTTTGGGTGAAAAACTATCAGATTTACTTCTAAATAAACTATGTTCGAAAGCTAAGTCAACTCTTTATCTTCTAAAGTAACAAAGCTCTTAGAAAGGGAATTAGCCCTAGCTAGAGGACTTTGACTTGATTCACTCTCAACCACACTCTTCTTCCTAATTATTTTTTCTAGATTGTATACACTTTTCGATGGATTAGGATCTGGGTGTGCTCTAGTATGTACTCTTTTGGGAGCTAGATCTACTACAAAATATATACAATTATCGAAATTTTTTACAAATTTTTGAATGATAGACATTCTTAGCTCAAATCTTAGAAATATATTTTTTAAGCAGTAAAACAAACTTTAATCTAGGGAAGGTTAAATATGAATCAATTTTGTTCATTCCCCACTATGGTCACCAGAATGTTAGCACTCTGTAATTTCTTAAGGTTGTGAAAGAAATTGCAAATATAACCACATAACCACTTTGGAAGCTTGGATCTAGCCCTGCCGGCTTTAGAGAGGAATCTCTCTACTAGATTTAGATTTGTTTGTTTTTAGAATTTTAGACTAGATGTGAAATTTCACAGTTTGGTTTTTGAATTGATTGTCTGGTTGTTTAGTTGATAATGTAAGAAGGGACCATTGGGAAATGGAGTCAATTGGCTTTAGGTGTATCCTTTTCAACATTGAAATATGATTTTAATAGGGCAAGGTAGGTAGATTTGTTGGATCTTATATGCTTGATGAGATGGGAAAGAAGAAATGTCTAAGCATCCATTAAACATAGAGAAATTAAGAATTATATTTCTTAACTTCAGTTGAAAACATCAAAATTGTTCAAAAGATAGAATTGAGTGTATTTAAACAAATTCAAATTCTTTATTTTCTTTGAAAAAAATAGATCAGAAACACATGTCAAATTACAAAGAAAGGAAAACACAATAATAAGAGAAAATATCACTTCATCAACAAAATATGATATAGGATTCCTAAAAATATTTTGTATTACTGAAAATTTGTCCACTGGAACTTGTGGAGAAGCTTTACATCAATAGTCATTTTCTTCCATCCAAAAATCAACCTTTACTACTTAGGAATACGAAGTATTTATAGAATACGAAACATTTTGATTTCATAATATCAAGGTAGATTCCTAAATTATCTAAAATTATTTATAGAAATAGTACAAAAATTTAGGAAACTGAATTTTTGCATCTGGCTGGCACTATTTTTTTGTCTTGTTGTTGGTGACTGGACCTAAAGAATAATAGTTGGTTGTTGATGTCCTTCTGGAGATTCGATAATTGTTTACTCTATTAACTCACACAATTTTTCCCTCCTCTGTTCATATGGCAGCGTAAACTTGATTAACTTTTGGTAAACCTCATTTACCTCTGTGAATTTCTCGAAGGTAGGCATACTGAGAAACAAATGATTGATTTCATGTTTGATCAATAAATCGTAGCTTAGACCTTCCATGAATTCCTTTGTTGTGAGTGTGCCCTTGATTTTAGCAAATTTTAACCTATCTCCAACAATTGTGTACAATTTATGCTAGTCATCTTCATGCTTGACCAATTTATCTCTTATCCCTTGTAATCCAAGGAGACCTTTTTGGTGCAGCAGGTTGAAGTTCATATGAAATCTCTGAGTTATGTTTTCGAGATTGTTTCATTCAGTCTCCAATTGCAGCATCAAATTCTTCTTAGTGATAACTTTTCTCACTTCTCAAATGGTATATGTTATGTCTTCTATGTCTAGTTCTTCAACCTCTTCTCTGGATTTTGAGTTTAACAGTCTTAGTAGAGTTATAGAATAACTTGGTTTGGTGCCAAGGTGTTTCTTCACATCTTCTATAAGTTCTTTTGATTTTGGGACCAACTCATCTTGTTCAAAGGTTATTTCAATAGATGGCCATATCCTTGTGATAGCTTCATTGATCTCTATCCAGATGTTTTCTTTGGCTTTGCAATGGTATCAACTATGACAGATTGGTTCTCTAGATACTCTATCCATTGTGTGAGCTTGTGCATTTTCTGCAATTCTTCTAGATATACATTGTCTACTTTAAGCTTTTGTTCCTGCAAATTATTTAATTTCTGAGTAAATTTCTCAATTTATTGGTCTTTAATAGACATATTTTCCATGGCCTTAGCCAAATCTGCTGATATATTGTCAAGTTGTCCTTCTATCGTGACAATTTTTGTTGAAGTTGTGGATGATGTTGATGCCTCGGCTATCGATGTACCTTCTACTGGGATTACAGCCAAAGGAATGACCTGTACTGCACTAACTTGTTTCTCTTTTGCTTTCAGGAGTGCCTCCATCTCCTTTTTTATTTTTGAAATATGATTGTTCTGTTCAATGATGATCTTGAACAGATTCTCCTTTTGCTTCTCCTTCTCTCCATATTCCTTGGCATGTGGATCTTCAATGGAGGGGAGATTAAGCTGCTTCTTCAATGTTTCTATATCTTCATTCTTGCTCCTAATGATTTCTTCAACTGCCTTTAAATCATTGGGATCATATCCAATTTTAATGATCAAATCCTCTAAAGACTTTATCTTTGTGTTTTTGGTCTGAGAAGAAACTCTTTCTAAATTTAATTGTGCTTGAATATTAGTTCCTGAAACATTAATCTTATTTGTTGCCATATTTGTGTTTGTAATGGTGTTGTAAAGAATTTCTCCTTACTACTTATGGAAGTCCATTTGGTCAATGGGATGGATTGTATCTGTGTCAAAAGAGAAGATAGATTGCTTGTAATCTTCTTCTGATCTTGGCTGAGAAACTTCAGGCTCCAAGAAGGTAACCTGCATTTTCTTTCTCTCTGCATCAAAAGATGACATAAGCCTATGTTGGGTGTTGCTTTTCTGCTTCCAAAACTGTGAAAAAGTAGTGGTCTTGAGTTCATGGTTCTTTGCTTTGATTTCCCTGTAAATAGAAAAAATGCTCTGATCCTTACTACTCTGGTCGACCTCTCTTAATGGTGATGAAATTGGTGTGTCTATGGTCATTAGTTTCATCGAAGATGTAGGAATTATCTCCTCTCTTATTAACCCTAAAGGAATACTGGTACCTATTAGAACGATGGGATGTTGTTGTTCTGTATTTTGCTGCTGAGTTTCCCCTGTATATGTAGTCTTTTGTTCCTTATTGTATACTATAAAATCTTTAGTTGAGATCTCTTTTATTGAAGGGGAGATACATTCCCTTGGTCTTTTCTCTGTCTTTTCTTGAGGTATTGGAGTTTGTGAAGTATATAGTACCTACACTTTAGCCTCCTGCAGAGTATTCTCCTGCCACTCTTCTTGGTTCATAAATTGCTATATTTCTAGTCTAGGAGTATGGTTGTAGGGAGCATACTTATGTTCCATTCTTAATTTAGAGATTATACCAAAATGGTCATAAGACCAAGTAAAGCTACGTTTTAAATTCATCTGCTTCAGGATAGCTTTTGTCTCTTGTCTTGTTAACCTTGCATTTCATATAAATGGCCCAACTTGTGATTTTATTTTGAACTGTACCTTCTTCTTGGTTACTAAGAAGTGCATCTGATCCATATTGATCATTTGCCTAATAAACTCCAAGGTAAATATTCGAATAGGTACAAATTTAGGCAGTTTATAGGGAGGCAATTCACAGCCATATATTATGATTTCTGTGTAAGATTGGTATAAATATTAGTCCCCTCTCTTAGTCTCATCGCTCAAATGCAAAATTCTCTTTATCTTTGGATGTATTCTAGGCTCTGCATCACTGTTTACAAAACGGGTTTCCATATGTACAAACTGATCTACAAAATCACTAAATGTAAATTCAGTGTTATTCTTCCTGACCAAGGAGGTCCAGTGAATGATTGACTGAGGGTTCCCTTGAATGCCTGTCTTCTATAGCTATAAGGGAACTTGTCTAACTGAGAATAAATAAACAAATACACCAAAATGGATGCATATCTAGAAACTCCTTCATTTGAGAATTTCATGAATTGCTCATGAATCATCTCTGCCAAAAATTCACTATAACATAAAATAGTTGGTGGCTTTTCGCCGTTGGAAAATATAGAGAGAAATGCAAAAATGTTTTCATCTACCCACTGGTCAGAGTAGTTTCCTAAGATGCAAAAAACCATGGAGATTATCTGTTTTTCCTTCTCAGGAAAAATAGAAGTAGGGTAGGGAGGGTTTGTTTTGGGAAATTCAGAATTATCAACTGGGAAAGTTTCAAATACTTTGGATCTCTGAGAGAAATCTAGTTTGTTATATATCTCTATAAGGAAATTTGGGAAAAGGCTACCCAGGGTCTGTGTTTATTATCTAGAGCATTTCTGAAATTGAGTGACCATTAATGGCAAAGAGGACATCACCATTCTAGGCCACTACTATTCTTTGGCGTGACATATAGCGTATTTGGCACCAAGTTACAAATTCAGGGAAATAGTAGATTTGAAGGAAAATGTATTGGGGTAGGAAAGAGTCCCACAGTCCCAATTCATCACTGAGGTCCAGATGGTTTTGTTTGAGCCAATTGTGAAGTTCGTATAAGTCGAATTCACAATTGGTCTTTGTAACCTGATAGAACTGATCAACTAAAGGTTGGTGGTCCAAATCTATGGTAGGGGTAGCATGGGATTCCATTGGGGAACAAATTTCTTCTTGGACAACATTATTGAGAAAACTGAGGCATCGATTTTCCTGTAAATACCTTATCAGAGAGCTAGATGGTTGAGTGAGGAATTGACGAGGATTGTGAATGTGCTGAAGCTTCTAAAAATAACAGGCTCTCAGAGGAATTGCAGTGATAGTTGAGACAATTTTTTATATAAAAAAGGGAAAATAAGGGTTCATTGTCTGAGAAATCAAACCTTTATATAAAAAAAATTAGTTACCGTTGAAAAAGCAGTGTATTTTGGTGTGGGGAAATGGATTTAATACATAACAGACTTCTATTACAGATACGGTGAAGAACAGATATATTATAATGGGGGGGGGAATAGAGACATGATGCATTCAAGGATTGGGGGAGATATGGTGACATGTGATTGTGAGAGGAAGGCATGGGGATAAAGAGGTAAGCAGGAGCATGGTGGAGAGGGAGGAGGTATGTGACAGTAGGGTAATGGGTGTCACGGGAACATGGCATGGTAAAATGGTTGGGATAAGACCAACAGGTGGTCAACAGAGGTGGAAAGTGGGTTTGAGGGGAACCCGGAGGGGGTAGCTGCGAGAAGTGGTTTCAGAGGAGGGGAGTAGAATGCATAGGAAGGTGCCACGTAACAAAAGGTGAGATAATAGAGACCACTTCCCCATATCCCTCCTATTAGATAATCTTTGGAAGCGCTGGGGGGACGAAAATGATCCCCTGTCGTTGATTCGGGAGGGTCAGATCATGACCGTCGGAACTTGTTGGATTTTTATCGCATCTCGACAAATTAATTTTTTTCATTGTCTAACTTTATAATAAAATCAACATCAAACCTTTATGCCTAAAGTACCTTATTACAACTTGATAATTGTGGTTAAATTAAATCTAAACAAGATTAATTTATCCCAAAGGCACATTTTTATTTACAAACCTTTTTATTGCTTTTTCTAAGGTTTTCCCAATTTATTTTTATGTTTTTTCTAATTAACCAACATTAAATAATTTGGTTAATCCATTTTTATTCTACCTATTCAATTTCAACCAGTATTACACTAGATGGTTGATTTATTCACTAACCTAGACTACCTTTATTTAATTTTGTTTAATCATGTTTAAACAATATGATTAAACTAGCTAATATATTTCTAACTTTAAGGTGGTGTTTGAACAAGTTGTTAGCACTCTGTATTTCGTAAGACTGTGAAAGAAATACAAAGGTAACCATATAACCACTTTGGAAGTTGGGATCTGGCCCTGTGAGCTTCAAAAAGGGATCTCTCTTTATGATTTAGATTTGTTTATATTGAGATATTAGGCTAGTTATGAAAATTCAATGGTTTGATTTTAAATTTGGTTTGGTTGTTTTGTTTATAATGTAACAGTACACCATTGGGTAATGGAGTAAATGTACTTCAAATGGATTTATTTCAGCATTTACAAATAGATCTAACAGGGCAAGGTAGGTAGATTTATTTGATCCTATATGTTTGATAAGATGGAAAAGGAAGAAATGATTAAGTGTCCATGTTAGGTCCCTATAATACTAGTGTATTCCCTTATTAGTATTGACATTGTAGCCCCTTATTGTTATTGTCGTGCCCATGTTGTCCCCATATTGTCATTATTGTGCCTCACAGAAGTCCACTATTGTTATTGTTGTGCCCTTACATAATTATTGTTATGTCGACTCTGATTATATTGTGACCCCTTAGACTCTTATATATAGAAAGGAGGTCTTTTCATTTGTATCATCCAAGAATTGTTCATTTTTGTAATGTAAAGTAGGTTTCCCCTTGAAGAGGCTGATTTGAAGTTGTTGATTTATATTTTCTTCTATTTTGTGAGATGGTTGCATAACATTTGGTATCAAAGCTTTGGATTCTAGGGTTTCACTGATCCAAACAAGTCATTGTGCAATTTTTGTTATAACTTTTTTTTTACGATGTTTCAGAAATTGAAATTAAAACCCATTTGAGCCAAAATCTTGATGAACCTTGGTTCCGAATTTCAGATCTTTTTTCTCTATAGTGTCTGCGATATGATCCAAGGAAGGTAGGGTTTTTGCAGGATCCCGAATTACACCCCAAATAGGTGACCATGGGAAAATCATCGTAGCTTTCTCTCTTAGAATTAGATTGAAATTACGTAAGAATTTATAGAAATAGGACGAACTATATTTTTTTTTGCAGGTTTGAAGGTCAAAACAGTGACATGTGGCAAGTTGTACAAGTATTCCCTATGGAACTAGTCTATAATCAGGTCATCAAGGGAGATTTGGCATAGATCTTTCTTGAAGAATCCAATATTGATAATACTGGTGGGGTTAGAAAGTCAACTCAAAGAGTTACCATGGGATGCAATTTCAGACCTTGGAGATCCAAAATTACAAAGATACAACAGATTCAATATCGAGCTCCTACAAAGAAAAAAAGGTGTGTAGTTTTTTTTTTTTTAATTTGCATAAGTTTGGTTTGAAAAATTAGTTTGAAGTGATCCAAAGGGCATAGTGAGGCATAATTATCATTAATTGATGCCCTAAAGAAAGAAAATGGAAACACCTAGTAAGAAACCTGAAAGCTCTACCATGACTCATGAAGAAGAGGAAGAAATGCAACATGATATATCAAAATTACGAGACCAAGGGCAACAATTTCCACTCTCACAAAGGTAATAGAAGCTAATATGGATAGTTTAAAGAAAGGCATGGAAGTTAAGATGGATGGCGTGGAAGCTAAGATGGATGGTATGGAAGTTAATATAGATAGTATAGAAGCAAAACTTAAAGGCAACATGAAAGATTTGAAGATAGATTTGAAAAGTTGCTACAACAAATGCTTACTAATGGCAAAAGGGTAGTAAAGGAAACTCATGATGAGAACAAAAGAAATGTTAATAATGATTTCATAGGCTCTAATATTGGATTGAAGACCCACCATGTTCCAAAGATTGATATGAGGAATTTTGATGGCAAGGATCTCATAACATGGATACTACAGATGGAGCAATATTTCGATCTCCATAATGTGCAAAACACACAAAAGGTACGCATTGAAACTTTATATTTGGAACCAAATCAGTTTGTATGGTATCGATGGCTTTGGTCTCATAAACAAATTGTCACTTGGGAAATTTTTACTGAGGAAATGATAGCACATTATGAGGATACAAAAAGCAACACCTTTTTTAGCCAATTAATAAATCTCAAACAAAAGGGTTCAATGATGGAGCAAATTGAGGACTTCCAAAAATTGAATATAAGGGTAAAATATGTTCCATAGGAGCATAGGGTTCATATGTTCATAGGGATTTTAAAGGATAAAATCCAAAATGAGGTTCACCTTTGGGAACTTGATTCATTAGAGAAGGCATTCAGGTTGGCAAGAAAAATTGAAAGCAAAATTATGGCAACAAGGAAGCCTACCACTCACAACTATAAAGATGGAAGTGTTGTTGCCCCTAGCCTTCCACAATATACAAGTTTGACACCACAACAATTGGAAGAAAAAAGAGAAAAAGGGCTTTGTTACAGTTGTGATATCAAATACACTAAAGGTCATAAGGGTGCTAAGAAGAAATTATTTTACATAGATTGTGAAGAGGAGGAAGAAAAGGAACAAGAAATGTCAAATGAAGAGGATATACACAAGGAACAAACCCTAGAGAAAGAAGAAATGAATCCGACCATATCTTTTAATCCATTGGCTGAAATTACCACTCCTCAAACTCTCAAGATAGAAGGACCTGTCAAGAAGAAAAAGGTAATAGTGTTTATTGATTCGGGCAACACCCATAATTTTATTAATTGTAAGATAGCTAAGGAATTGAATTACTTCCTATATCCAACACTAGAGTGTCAAGTGATGGTTTCAAATGGAGGAACCATAAATTTCTCTAGAAAGTGAAATAGTATCAAGCTATCCATGGGAGAATATTGTTTGAATAGCCCAATGCTTTCCATTCTAATGGGTGGTGTTGTTGTACTAGGATTCCAATGGCTACAATATTTGGGTACAATAGCTTTTAATTTTCAAGAACTTTTCTTGAAAAAAAATTGGAAGGAAAGGAAGTTGAAGTAAGGGGTATCATAAGGAAAAAAGGAAAGATGATCAGCTCTAATGGCATGACAAAGCTTCTAAAGAAAGAATAACGAGGCACAATTGCACAATTATTTTCACTAGAGGTTCCCACATCGAAATCATCTATTTCTCCAGATCTCCAAAAATTCTTGGACAATCATTCCAAGGTATTTGTGACTCCCAAAGGCCTCCCACATATTCTTGATCATGATCATACTAGTTATTTGATTCCAGGAAGTGTTCCTCCAAACACCAAGCCTTACAGATATCCCTATGCCCAAAAGAGTGAAATTGAACATATGGTTTCATAAATGCTAAAGGCTGGTATAACTCAACCTAGTCAAAGTTATTTCTTTGCTCCAGAAGTATTGGTCCACAAGAAGGATGGATCATGGCGCATGTGTCTAGATTATAGGGAGCTCAACAAGCTCACTACTAAAGATAAATTTCCCATTCTTGTCATTGATGAATTATTTTATGAATTGCATGGATCAATTTACTTCACCAAGTTGGATCTTCTTTCAGGATATCATCAAATTAGAATGAAGACAGAAGGCATTCTGAAAACCACATTTAAAACTCATAAGGGTCATTATGAATTTTTAGTCATGCCTTTTGGCCTTACCAATGCACCTTCTACATTTCAAGGTTTGATAAATTCCATTTTCAAACCCTTCCTTATAAAATTTGTGTTAGTATTTTTTGATGATATGCTAATCTAAAACAAGTCTTGGAAGGATCATGTTCAACATGTTGAGATGGTGCTCAAATTATTGGAGGAGAAACAATTATATGCAAAAACCTCCAAATTTTTCTTTGGAGTACAAGAGGTGGAATATCTGGGTCATATTGTATCTCATGAAGGTGTTAAGGGGGACCCTAGCAAAATAAATCCATTAAGGATGGAAAATCTCCACATCCATAAAGCATCTTCAAGGATTCTTTGGTTTAACAGGGTATTATCACAGTTGTTAGAAAATATGGGAGAATAGCATACCTCTAACACATTATTGAAGAAAGATGCATTTCACGGCCTCCAAAAGAACAAAGGCCTTTGAACATCTTAAAGAGGCAATGTGCCAACCACCGGTCTTAGCTACACCAGACTTCACAAAAACCTTTATTGTGGAATGTGATGCCTCATGAAATGGAATTGGTGTTGTTTTAATGCAATAAGAAAGACCCATTGCTTTCGAAATTCATCCAATTAAAGGAAAGTATTTACGCAAAGCTATTTATGAGAATGAAATGTTGACAATACTACATGCACTTAAGAAATGGAAACCTTACCTAATGAGAAGACACTTCAAGATAAAAACGGTTGATGATAGTCTTAAATACTTTCTAGAACAAATATTATCTTCTGAAGAGCAACAAAAATGGGTCACAAAGATGTTGGGTTATGACTTAATTAAATCATCTACAAAAAAAGGAATAAAAATGTTGTTGTAGATGCACTCTCAAGAAAGGATGAGGATGTGGAAGCATTTCTTTGAACCATTTCTATTATCCAACCAGATTGGATAAACAAAGCAAGGGATGAATGGAAGAATGATGAAGAAGTGTGGGCACTCATTCAAAAGATACAACAAGATCCCAGTACATCTTATACATTTAGCTAAAAAAATGATTCATTATGGTACAAAGATCGCTTATACCTATGTAAGAATTCCAAACTCAAACAAAATATTCTTATGGAATTGCACACCTCTCCCATAGGAGGGCACTCAGGATTTTTAAAAACTTACCACATGGTTAAGAAGGAATTTTTTTGGGATGGCCTTAAATCTGATATTCAAAAGTTTGTGGCGAAATGTTTGGTTTGCCAACAAAATAAAGTTGAAACCATTAAGACCCCAGGTTTATTACAAACTTTATCCATTCCAATTCAACGTTGGTAGGAGGTTTCAATGGAGTTTATTACAAGTTTACCCAAGTCTGAAGGAAAGAGTGTCATCATGGTGGTAGTTGATAGACTTACCAAGTATGCACACTTTTGTGCATTATCTCATCCATTTAAAGCCAGTACAGTTGCTACTGCATTTATGGAAACAATTCAAAAGCTACATGGAAGCCCAAAGATTATTATAAGTGACAAAGATCCCATTTTCACTCGAAATTTTTGGAAAAAAATATTTTCTTGTCTAGGTACTCAGTTAGCTCATAGCTCATCTTATCATCCTAACTAGCATGGGAAAATTGAGATATTAAACAAATGCTTGGAAGGATATCTTCGTTGCTTTGTATCTAATAAACAGACACAATGGGTCAAATGGTTGTCTCTAGTTGAATGGTGGTATAACACTTCCTTCCATACTGTAGCGAAAATGACCCCATTTATGGCACTTTATGGATATCATCCACTGTCCTTCACATCATATTTAATAGAAAATTATAAGGTTCAAGCAGTGGAAGATCAAATCGAGCATCAACAACAAGTTCTCCAACTCTTAAAGGATAACCTCACTTTGGCACAGAATAGAATGAAACTACAGGCATATCAACATTGCAGTGAAAGAAGTTTTGATATAGGTGACTATGTATTTCTACGGCTACAACCATACAAACAAATTTCCCTCAAGAAAGATAATAAGGATAATAAATTATCACAAAAGTATTATGGTGCATACAATGTGTTGCAAAAGATTGGTATTATCGCATACAAATTAGAGCTTCCTGCAGCTTCTCGAGTGCACCCAGTTTTCCACGTTTCATGCTTAAAGAAGGTTATAGGTGACAATATCTCAGCTCAAACAATATTTCCAGAACTTGAGGAGGAAGGAAAAATCATATTGGAACCTAAAGCAGTCACATAAACAAGAACTCGACAGCTACGAAATCAATCAATTTCAGAGTATATCATCAAGTGGAAGAACTTACCCGCTGAAGATTCCACATGGGAGGATGATAATTTTATACAGAAGCATCCAGAATTAATCAAACGTTGAGGACAACACTTTTATGAAGGAGAGGGGCATGTTAGTCCCTATAATACTAGTTTATTCCCTTATTTGTATTGTCAATGTAGCCCCTTATTGTCATTTTTGTGCCCAGGTTGTCCCCATATTAATATTATTGTGCCCCATAGAAGCCCACTATTGCTATTTTGTGCCCTTACATTATTATTGTTATGTCGGCTTTGATTATATTGTGACCCCTTAGACTCCTATATATAGAAATGAGGTTTTTGTCATTTGTATCATCCAAGAATTGTTCATTTGTGTAATGTAAAGGAGGTTGCCCCCTTGAAGAGGCTGATTTTGAAGTTGTTGATCTATAGTTTCTTCTTTTTTATAAGTTGGTTGCATAACAGTCCATTAAGCATAAAGAAATTAAGAATTTGATTGCTTAACTTCAGTAGAAAACATTGATAATATTTTAAGCTAGAACAGGGTGCTTTTAAAACAAATCCTAAACTTAATTTTCTTTAAAACAATAGAGAAAAGAAAAACATATGAAAAACAGAGAAAACACAATAACAAAAGAGAGTATCACTTCACCAAAATATCTGAAACAGGAGTCCTGAAAAAGCTTCTATATTACTGAAATGTGCCCATAAGAACTTTGTGGAACAACTTTACATTAATGGTTCTTTGTTTACATAAACATCAACCTCTACTACTTCAAATTATGAAGTACTTATAGAAAAATAATTTTTAATATATCTTGATGTAAAAATATCAAGACAGAATCCCAAAATATCTAAAACAAATTACATAAATAGTACAAAAATTTAGGAATTCAGAACTATTGGAGCTAGTGGAACTATTGTCGAGGATGGTTGTTGTTGACTGGTCCCAAAAAGGTGTTGCCTTGCTGTCTGAGATGATAAATGTTTCACTCAAGTAATTCACACAAGTGATCCCATCGATCTTCACTAGGGATAGAAAGTTTTATTAGCTTTCTATATGTTTCATCAACTTCAATATATTTCTAAAAGGTAGGCTTGTTGATGAAAATATGTTTAATCTCATGTTTGATGATGAGATCAAAATCTAGAGCCTCCAAGAAAGCTTTGCTTGTCATACTTCCTTTTACCCCTGCAAACTTGGATTTATCTTTGGCAATAGTGTAAATTTTTTGACGTAGTCACTCACGCTGATTAACCTATCATTCAAAGCCACTAAACCCGGTAGACCTGTTTGATTCAGTAGATTAAAACTGGTATGAAATCTCTCGATAGCAGTTTCTAGAGTCCGACATATGTTCTCTAATTGAACCATCAGGTTTCTCTTCTACAAAACCTTCTTGATTTCTAATATGGTTTCAGTCCTATCTTCAATCTATAACTCCTCTAATTATTCTCTGGTCTTAGAATTTAGGACTTTGATCAATTATGTGGCTTCACCTAGTCTTTGGCCCAACCTTTCCCTCACTTCTTCTATCACTTTTTTACACCTCTGTATCAACTCTTCCTTCTCAAAAATGATTTGGATTGATGGCCAAATATCAGTTATAGCTTCATTGATATTTGTCCATATGTTCTCATTAGCTGGTGCTAGAGTTTGAGCCATTACTGTCTCACTCTCTAAAAGGTGTATTCTCTGAGTAAGCCAGTGATTTTTTTGTAAGTCTTCTAAATAAGCGTTATCATTCTTCAACTTTTGTTCCTATAAATTCTTTAACTTCTCAATCTCATTTCCTTGAGTGGACATCTCCTACATGGCTTTAATCAATTCGATGGTAGAATCTATAGTTGGTGTTGGTGTTTTTGTTGATGTTGAAGCCTCTATTGGTACTGCAACTACAATTGGTACTGTAGTTAGTGGAACTATAGCCTACTGTGAGGACTTCTCCTTCTCTTTGAGCAATATTTCTAGTTCCACCTCCATTTCTTTGATCTGGACATTCTATTCAATTGTTATCTTGATCATGTCTTCCTTTTGCTTTTCCAGTTCTCCCATTTCCTTGGTCTGTGGATCCTCTATAGATGGCAGCTTGAGCTACTTCCTCAGAGCTGCTATATCAGCATTCTTTTTCTTTACAATCTCCTTTACTGCTTTTACATCACTGGGGTCGTAACCTAGCTTAATGACTAAGTCCTCTAATGACTTAATTCTAGTATTTTTTGCCAAAGATGAGGTCTTATCCAACTTTAACTGAGAATGTATGTTGTTGATGGAACCCTACAACTTTGAAGTTGTCATGGAAGTATTAGTCAAAGTGGAGTATAACATCTCCCTAGTCTATTTGTGCATATCCATTTGATAAATCGGATGGATTTGATTTGTATCAAATGAGAAGATTGTCTTCTTGTAGTTTGCTGGTGATTTTGGGAATGGAACTTGTGCCTTTAGAAAATCTATTTGTATTCTTCCTTGTTTAGTTTCAAAGGCTAACAGAAGCATGTGTTGGGAAGAAGCAGTTTGCTTCCAGAACTGAGTGTATGTGTTGGCCTTTAACTTCTCATTATTTTTTTTTATCGCTTTGTACTTAGCAAAAATATTGGGGTTTGTTTGGCCATGATCCAAGTCACCTATGTTGAATCTGGAGGATCTTGGGAGGCAGAGGAAGATGGAGAGCCTACTTCTGGTGTTGTTGAAACATGTTTACCTATGACGCATATAGTAGCTTTTCCTTCATCATCTTGGATGAAAAGTGGTTTTGGATTAGTTTTAGGCTTCTTTGTATAAATTAAGAATTGCTTGACTCTAATTTCTGTCACTGGAGAAGACTCTTCTTCTCTGGGAATTTGACCATGCTTCTCCTGAGGCAATGGTGTTTGTGAGGTGGTTGTAGATAAAATTTTCTCCTTAGCTTCCTGCAAGGTGTTCTCTTCCCATTGATCTTTGTTCATAAAATTCTCAATTTTTGGCCTGGGAGTATGAGAATAAGGAGAGGTCTTATGCTCACCTCTTAGACTGGAAATTATGCCGAAGGGGTCATAAGACCAAGTGAAACTTAATTGAAAGTTAATCTACTTTAGAAGTGTCTCTGCTTCAGTGCCTGCTGCCCTATTGTTGCATATAAATGGTCCCACTTGTGTTTTGATCTTGAATTGGACCTTCTTCTTGGCTGACACAAAACAAAAATCATCCATATTGATCATTTGCATGATATACTCCAATGAGAAAATTCTCATAGGAACGTATTTTGGCAATATGTATAGTGGCAGCTCACAACCATACACTCTGATTTTTGTGTAGTTCTTGTACAAGTACTAGTCTCCTGTTTTGGCTTGATCACTGAGGTGTAAGGTTCTTTTAATCTCATAACCTATTCTAGGTTCCACGTTGCTATTAAGAAGACACACCACTGTATAGATGAACTGGTAAATGAAGTCACTGAAGGTAAATCACTTGAATTCTTCCTTACTAAAGAGGTCCATTGTATAACTGACTATGCATTACCTTGATCATCCAATTTTTGCAAGGTAGTTGGAAATTTGTATGCCTAATGAAACAAAAACATGTACACTAACACTGATGAATGTTTGAACATTCCTTCTGTTGTGATCTTGAGGAATTGGTCATGGATGTTGTCTGCAAGGAATTGACTAAAATTAAATACTACAGAAGGTTTTTCTTCTGTGGAAAAGATGGATAGAAAACCTAAAATAGGTTCATCTACCGATGGATCTGAGTGGTATCCTAGTAGACAAGACACTAATGACACATATTTTTTGTTTTTTTTAGGAAACATAGAGGTTGGGTATGGTGGATTCTTCTTTGGGAGTTGAACGTCTTCTGGAAGGAACATCTCAAATATCCTATCTCTCTGAGGGAAGGTCAAATTCTAGTAGAGTTCCATGAGGGAATCCTACATAAAAAGGGCTCAAAGAGTCATTTTCGGGGATCTGCAACATTTGGTTAATGGACTCTGGGGTTATGGTTAGCAGAATGTCACCATTCTAGGCCACAATGGCTCATTGACTAGGAATTTATCTAGATTGACACCATGTGACAAATTCTGGAAAAGGATGAGTCTGGGGAAACATGAATTGTGGCAAGAGGGATTCTGAGAGGTTGATTTCATCACTCTAGTCCAAAAAGGTTTATTTGAGCCAATTTTGCATTTCGAACAAGTTGAACTCACAATTAGTCTCTGCAATTTTATAGTGTTGGTTTGCCAATGGTCTATGGTCAAAGTCAATTGTAGGAGGGATCATTAGATTTTCACTGGTTTGCTTTTACTTTCCTTTAGGTACCATATCTCAGAATATCAGGAATAAAGATGAGGGTTTCTTCTTTACCTGGGAAAATCTGAATGTCTGGTGAGGAAAATAGTCATTGTGACAGGTACGTGGTCGAAAATGGCCGATTGGAATCTGCAGGGGTGACCAATAAATCAAGCAGATGAGGTGGTAGTTTAAAATCCTGTACATGTTTATATGAAATGGATGGGAAGCAGAAAGGATCCACATTGATCAATTTGGGGATTTTTATAAGCAATTAGGAGTTTTTCATTACTTCTGGTTCATTATGGAGCAGGTGTGATGATAGGTGGTGAACGTGTGTAATGGGTAGAGTGTAATGGAAATGCAGGGGTGTCAATGGGAAAGAGAAGTGGCGGTGGGGATATGCAATGTTATACTAGAGCGGGGAGGCCACAGGGTGGAATAGGAGTGGCGGGGAAATAGGGAGGTGGTGAAGGAATGATGTGATGGGCACAGATAAATGTTGGTAGGAAGATGGGCAGATTTTGAAGGGGCGGGTCAGGTGGTAAGCAGTTTGGAGCGAGCAGGTGCGAAGTGACAAGAGCCCACCACAAATCGTGGGGCCCATGAACAAGAATACTACTTTTCAGACCCTCCCTGCTGATAAAGGTAGAATGGGTTGGGGGGTTTGAAATCGATCCCCCACCATTGATATGGGTGGGGTATATCGTGGTCGTTGGATTGTACACGCCATATATCACAAGCTAATAATTAACCTTTGTTGCTTTTGACTTTGTTATAAAAACCAAACATTAGCGCCAGTGCATATTATTACAATTTATTAATCATTTTTTAATGACACAATTAACTCATTACAAGAAGGATTAACTTATGCTAAAACATACTTAATTTACCCTAAAGGAACATTTTGTCTTGCAAGCCCATATTATTTTCCTAAGGTTTCTTCTACACCTAGTCTAATACATATTTAAGAAATTAACCAAGTTTAGACAGTTTGGTTAATATTCCTCTAATCTACATATTTATTTCAACCAATATTAGGCTTGATGGTTGATTTATTTTCAAACCTATACAACCTTTTATTTAGCTTAATCATTTTTAAACAATATGATCAAACTATAAAAGTTATTCCTATGTGGCATTTAAACAAGCTGCACACTTTTATTCAAAAAAATTCTAAAGTAACTTCAACTTGTTTTGTTCTTTTTTTTATATGGTGCCATTTAGACTTTCTCACCTGCATACATATATTTATTTTTTGGGGTTTTCATTCTTTTCTTTTTTATTCCTTTTTTTATTCTATTTTTCTTTTTCTCATATGCATTTTTTTAATACCCTCTTTTCATCATATAATATATATATATATATATATATATATATATATATATATATATATATATATATATATATATTATATAATATATATTATATATATATATATATATCTATATATATATATATATATATATATTACATATATACATATATACATTTATATATATATATATATAATATATTAAATAATTTGCAGAATACAATATTATTTACAATTTCATCAACTAAAAGAAAATATCCAATCATCAGTTGAAACTATGAATCAGAAGGACCTTAACAGAAGATGCACACTTCCTTGAAAATTGCAAAGTATTATAGAGTACTATTTTTTGGAGTGGCATGGACTTTTCTCATTTCATATATATTTATTATATATATATATATATATATATATATATATATATATATAATATATTATATATATATATATATATTATATATTCTATATGGGTTTCTTCATTCTTTTTCTTTTTATTCTTTTTCTTTATTTTATTCTTTCACTTTTTTTCTTTTTCACATATACATTTTTTATACCCTCTTTTGTTTTCTCTTCTATGTATTTTTTTTTTTGTAAATCATTTGCAGAATACAATATTATTTACAATTTCATCAACTACAAAATAATAGTCAATCATCATTTGATCCTATGAATCATAGGACCCTAACACCTTGTTCTCCATCTGAAGGATGTAAGTCGTAAACTGGAGCCTCTTTGTTAACCCCATTTCCATCTTCCTCTTTTTGTACGACTTCCCATGACTGGGACTATTGTTGTTTAGGGGCACCCAACTCCCCATCTAAGTCATAAAAATCATAAAAAGGAGAACCATCAAATTCAATAGAATAAGAGCTCTAATGGTTTGTTTACAGCTTAACAATGTCTCTTTCCTTTTCTTGATTTTTGGGTTGTGTTTCTTGATGCAAGTATATGTTTTCTTGGTGTTAAACTCCACAAAAATCTTCAACAACATCATCAATCTTAGAAATTTTTCAAATTTAAAATGTTCACATAAATATTCAAACAGAGAATCTGGTGGATATAAACATTTCCAAAAATAATTATATGATATGTGGAAGCTCTTCAAAGAAGATATGCTGCAATGAGGTAGGGTTTTGGACCAAGCCCTAGAATCTTTATCCAAAGAATACATGAAAAACTTCATTTTCACATCTTCATGAACAATACCCTACTACTCCATGCATTCATGAAAGTGCTTAAGGTGTTGGGTTGGTCTTTCATCTGCGCTTACATTGAATGTAGGTAAATAGGTATACCATTCTTAAAATGGAGGTACATGATGAGGATAACCAACAACAAAAGAAAAATCTAGGAGGGAGGGATTTGTTGGCCAAGAATGTAGGAAGAGCCATTTTGAAAACCCCTTTAGGTGACAAATCTCAAACCACACTTCCTTTTCTCACCTCACAAAAGAATGCACAAATCTATACCTAGGGAATGTGACAATTTCACTATTGAAATCCTATTGCAGCAACTGGAAATTATTCTTCTAATTGTTAATTTAACAATTTATTTGCTACAGAAAATATTGAATAAATCACATTGTAACCTTCACAAATAAAACTAAGGAAATAAAAATAGCACTAGAAAATAAGAAAATACTAGCACACACACACAAATAAAAAATGACACCATTATTTTTGGACAATTGTCCCGAAAAAACCCAACTTGGGAAAATTAGTGTGCCAACTGAGGGTTTGTATTATTAAGTAGCAATGAAAGTTGAGTACAATCTATGGATGCCCAGATGGAAATCCAAACATCAATAAAATATGCCCAAAATTATCTAAGGGAATTACCCATCTTCCACAAGCAACCCCGGCATAAATTTCCTTCAGAAACTCATCCTCCTGGAACCCTCACGGTGACCCTATGACATCTAGCTTAGAACTACCTCTGATGAATTCATTCTACCTGTCTCTGCTGAGGAAATCGCTTCTCGGTCACTCTGGACCCTTTTCCTAGCCTATGGAAATAAAAACAAGTATTCCTCTAGCTAAATCGAGTTCCTCTTCTGAAGAAACTGTGCAGTCCTCTATGATGCCTTACTGTAAATAACTCGGCCCCTTATTGTTGCCTCTCCAGATCTAGAAAAAATCCTCTAGATCACTATCTCTTCCCCTCACTGACTCTCTTCGATCTCTAGCTCTCCAGCAACTACTCCTATTCTCTAGAAATCAATATTCCAAGGAAATCAAATTATTGGTGTGTATTCTCCAAGTGCCCATCAACTTCTTCTTATAATCATCTGTTGGGACTCCAACGGCCAATATTAAAAATTAATCAAGGGTTGGGATCATCTTGAAGTCAATTTGTGTGAGTTTCTAGACTTTTATAACCTTGACTTAATTAATTTTGATTAATTAACCAGTTTTCCTAAGTTTAGACTTAGGAAACATTAAAAAATAGGTTAATAATTGAATTAAGTCATTTCTAGGTCGAATTTCTAGAAACAATTTTTGAGTTTTGGAGATCTCATGTATTCTAGCCTCTTCACCAAATTTTGTGTCTAGAACACATCTAGTGCTATAGAAACTAACACTCCCTCTCAGAGAGGACTTCTACTAACTACTATATTGTCATTGAGTAATTTGCGTTGTTGCAAACTCTGCATTGAGCCACCTTCTTTGTTTTAAACACTACACTGTGATCCTCAGCATCTGAGTAGTACTAGTCTGCAAGTGTCACTTACTCTCTGACTTCATCAATGTCATTGTTCCATCCTGCTACTAAATATTATGGGCCTAGATAGCTAGGTAATGATCCATGAGGAAAGCACCTCAAATATACGACCCATCTCTATAGTTATATGGGTCTAGAACTCTAAGTCACCCCACCTCACTCCTGGAGGCATGGTTTCCATCTTTGCGAAGTATTCCTCCAACCTAGAGGACAACTTGTTAATCTCGCCTAATGCTGCCTGTTGGTCCTGCCTCTCTGACTTGTCCTTCTTCCTAAGAGGACATTGCATGTTGTAGTGATCGAGTTCACCATACCTGAAGAAATTGACCTTTGACAAGTCCTTCTTCTGCTCCCCCTACCCCTGACTAGGACCCTTTGATTCGAGAGTGACATTTTCCTCCTCCGTCACCCCCTTCAATCCTTTACTACTACTTCTATTGACAGATCTCTTTAATAGAGCCCATCTCAACTCCTCCTATTGCAATCCATCCCACATTTTGTCCCATCCTAATAAGGTGTGTCTGCCCAATATACTTTGGATGATTACTTACCAATCCTCTGAGAGACTATTTAGTTCCAACCAATGTAATAGCTCTAATGGTTTAGATGTTGCTCCAACAACTGCAAGTTGGTCTCGGAATTCCTGAATCCTAGTCAAGAAAGGATCTATGGCTTCCACCTTCTGCATCCTGATGTATCTCAGCTTTTCCTCCAGGAATATCTTCTATTTCTTGGAAGTGTTCGAAAATTAAAGTAGTTATATTAGGGTTTGATTCTCCTTTCTTGATAATTACTTGTGAGTGTGTTGGCTTCTTTTCCTTCTTTATTATCTTATCTTTCATCAAGTAATTACCATATTATGTGTGTATGAAGATCACAAAAGAAGAGACACAATATGTAGGCATTATGCCAGGGAAAAACCACCCTCGAGGGGAAAACCTAGTCAAGAAATTCTTCCTTTCATTAGTATTCTTTGAGACTTTTCACCCTAGACAAAGACCAGACCTTCCCTCCACACCAAGTCAGCTTCCTAGATCTTCGACGCTTTCTAGCAACTTCAACTAGGAAGTAGTTTTCGACAATAGGTAGCTTCCGACAACAATGAAATTTGGAAGACTTCGATCTCCCAATCTAGAGCATGAAATATAGAGATAGAGGCACGAAGAGTTTGATTTACTTCTTCTCCTTAGACTTCCCCAAAGTTGCACTTCCTTTGGCTTCCCGGCAACAGACTTTGCACTTCCCCAACAACTCTTGAGATATTGAATTAGCTTGAGATGTGATGATCCAAATGGCTTTGACTAGCTTGTATTTATAGAATTCTTGTGGGTCGAATAAGTGTCCTTAAGCTGACTTGATCTCTTCTAAGCCGACTTGGTGTGGAGGATACCTAAATCATATTTAACTTAATACTAAACCTTTTTACATGATTCAAAAGCCCAAGAAGGGTCTCGTTGAAAGTACAATGACTCTATAAACTCAATATTAATCCTAGGAATCCACAATGGGGACTTTGACTAATATAATGATGACCCAAGCATGAAACCCATGCTTGAATAAGTCATTGTTACAATAATAAAAATTATTTTCTTTATTCTTTTGACAAGTACATTTTATGATGACTCAAGCACATTAATAATGACCGAACATAGTTACATTTTCCAACACTACCTCTTATTAAACTAGGGAGGTATTCATAATGTACAAATAAAATGGAAGATCTTAAGTTATATGAACCATGAAGAACTTTAGGCACCACAACGACATGGACTAGATTCCTAGCCAGGGCAATCTATCATTTGGTCTCTCAACAATTTAGGCACTGCAATGCCATGAACTAAATTCTTGACCAGGGAAATTTATGCAAGTAGGAATAAGGTAGAATCAAGCTTTCATCCCCTCTAGGTACCATATAGCTTACTTGTTAACCACCAACCAAATATCCAAGTGTGTATCCAAAAAAAACAGATCTCAATAACCAACACCATTTTTCCAACTTTGGGACCTAGACTTCAACACAAAGTTTCGACCAAATGCCTTCATAGGCAATGCTTCACTCACAAAGCCTCAACAAATCTCTTCTACACTCTTATCATCAATACAATCTGTAATATCTACCAAACCAAGCAGGTTCCTTAGATATTAAAACTTTTTGTTAGGAAGAGCCTTTGTTAGTATGTCTGCTACCTATTCATCTATCAAGACATACTCCAGCTTCATGATCCCATCCTGCACCAATTTCTAAATGAAGTGGAAATTATTGTTAATATGTTTCGTCCTAGCATGAAACATGGGATCTCCAAACATTTTAATACAACTTTGATTGTCACAATTAATCATAGTAGAGCCCAGATACTTCTCGAACAAATTTGTTAGAAGTTTCCTTAACCAAACAACCTCCTTTCCTACTTCACAT
This sequence comes from Pinus taeda, assembly GCA_000404065.3. Lineage (NCBI taxonomy): Eukaryota > Viridiplantae > Streptophyta > Pinopsida > Pinales > Pinaceae > Pinus > Pinus taeda. The sequence continues at coordinate 466,747 of APFE030363585.1, read as the reverse complement.
GCAACCATATATTTTTCCTCAGCAGTACTTAAAGCAACAATATCTTGCTTCCTACTCATCAATGAGATCATTGCAGCTACCATACTAAAACATCCTCTGGTAGTGCTCCTTCCATTAGTCTCACTGCCACCCCAATTAGAGTTTGTGAGGCTAATTAGTTTGACTTCCTTACTATCATACTTTAGGCAGTGATGTATAGTGCCATGAAGATACCTCAATATATGTTTGGTAATCATCCAGTGATCATGATGAGGCTCCAACTGAAACTAACTAAGAATGTTCATTGCAAAACATATATCTAGCCTAGTATTTACCAGATACATTAGGAACCCACAAATTGTCGATATGAGGTAGGATCCACGATACTAAAGTTAGAGCCCCTCAAATTCTTGAGGTTGGTGATCATAGGAGTAATCATCAGCTTGGAATCCACCATCCCAAATTTATGCAACAACTTGATGGTGTACTTTCATTGCCCCAAATATATATCCCCATGTCCCTACCATACTTCTAGACCTAGGTAATAGTGCATCAATCCTAGATCCTTCATTTCAAATTCTGTTGCCGACATCTCCTTTCATTCTTGAATTCTTTGCTCTACACCTGTAACATCCTTAGTTAAAAATCCATGTAAAATATAAAAGGCCACATTCATGGGACACGCATTCCAAGTTGAATGGTGGGAAAAACATCCTAGTGGATGTTCATTTATGTTATTATGGCTAAGGAAATTGGAAAAGGCAATGTAAAAGGCTTTAGAAAGGAAAAATGGAATTTTTGCACATTTATTTATGAAAATAAAGGAAATTAGGAGAAAAGGAAGGTGAAAGGTCACAAGTTGCATGTGAGGTGGAATTGAAGGAAAATAATGGAAAATGAAGAAAATAGAGGCCTCATTAATAAAAAGGTTTCTGAGGATCAGTGGGTAGGCTTGGTTAGTTCAGTTTTGGTGGAGCTCTCTTTTATTCTCTCTCTCTCCCTCTCTCTCATACTCTTGGGTACTTAGAGTTCTCTTGGAGCACTCTTGGAAGGTGTGGCATACTTGGAGTTTTGGAGCAAGAAGGCAAAGGAAGAGTAGGAAAGTGCAAGAGGACATCGGGATTAGCAGCTACAATAGGTTTTTCTTGTAGGTACTGAGTTGCATGTATGTTTTCCTCACTATTTTTGGCATGCATGGCATATGCATGTGGTTTATTGGTCATGATCTATCACTGGCATGGAGGATTGCCTGGATTGATAATGGATTTGCCTATCCTTTCCATTTTCTAGGATAGTCATGCTGTTGTGGCTACATTTTTTTTTTCTGGTTGGTTCTCATGTTTCTTTAGCTTGGGTTGAGTTACTAGTTCTTGAAGCCTTGGTTGGAAAAATGATCTGGAGCCCTGTAACAACTTGGGTTGAGTTACTAGTCCTCGAGCCTTAGCTGGGAAAACACTCTAGAGCCCAGTATAAGCTATGGGTTGAGTTACTATTCCTAGAGCCTTGGTTCGAACAAATTCTCTACAGCCCTGGAAGGCTTGGACAGAGACCAACGTGATGATGGTTTTGTGATTTCTAGCCGTGAGGTGGAATCATTGTTTGATGAGTTGAGGTGGTTGGCCTCTGGAAGCCCTGGATGATTTTGGATTGATGTGTTTTATGAGATCCCACATTCATGCTTGGAATATGGCACGAGGGTGAATGGATGAAGAGAGATTTGGCTCAGCCATTCTATGGTTGGGTGGAGCATGGTAGTCCCATCCCGAGTTTGGATTTTGCATCATCAATATGAGGTTATTTCTCCTTGTATTTCTATGAGTATTATATTGTATTATATGTGGATAATATGGCAGTTATTTCCTTGGTATTTATGTTGCTAATATGTTGGATATATAT